>PVIU01000641.1:205063-287411 GCA_004026605.1 Ondatra zibethicus | reverse complement strand
CACACACACACACACACACACACACACACACACACACACACACACACACACACACACACAAAATAATACGAGAACAAGGGAATAAACAGATGAACCTGACAAGTTCAATACTTGGCCACAACTGCAGATCTTTGTAGACATCTTTACTACTGAGCTACATCTCTAACCCCACTTCCCTCCGGGTTCAGGCTGACCCTGAACTTATTCTATAGTCCAGGCAAGTGTTGGGTCCTCCTGCTCTAGCCTTTCAAGAAACTGGGATTGCAAGCATGCATCAACAGGCCCAGAGATCCTTTTTCAAGATAACCATGGGTTCCATCTCTTGTGTTGGCCTTCTCTGAGGATGTGTTTGAAGCATTTGGGGCAGTGTTGACATGCAGATTCTGACTAAGTAGATGTAAGATGGAGCTGACATTCTACGTCACTGATGTGACTGGTCCACGGGACCACACTCTGAAAGGGTCACGTGTATCATCAACGTTGAGTCTCGAGTAACCATTCTGATTACACTCCTACTGGAATATTTGGGGATACTTATTTCCCACATGCTCTTGTTAGTGCTTTGAATTGTTAACAATTTGAATTTTAAAATCAATCTGATAGGGGAACTATGGCAGCTGTAGCTAGGAAAAGATTTCCAATTCCTAGCAGACTTAGCCACACTTTCATATGTTTCCTGGCTGTTGACATTTTCTCGTTCATTGTTTGCTTATGTTCTTCATCCATTTCCCCCTCCCCATTTGGATAGTCTGACCCTCTGTTGGATTGGTTTATATGAGTTCTTTATATTTTCTGGACAGTGCTCCTTTGGTACCCGAGCATGTAAACATTTCCTTCAGGGAGGAGGAGCCTGTCCAGAAGAGCTGTCTAATACGCATGGCAGAATCCACCAAAGCACTTGTTAGGGGGCTGGAGTGGAGTGAAGTTGATATCTCCATCACCTGTTTTGCACCTCTCTCTTTCATATTTAGACATCAGCTATGCTACAGCTACTTCTTGCCTGGCCTCCTCCATTAAGGGAATGTAGTGGATGAGTCTTTGTGGGTACCCAACACTGACATGCACAGAATGTACTGTCACATGACCTGGAGTGGATAACTAAGGGGATGTAGGTGGCGCTAGTCACAGGGTTCCTGCAAAATCTGTACTGGAGTGCAGCTAGGAGTTACTCCAGATCCTCTGGGAAGGTGACTGAGGAACGAGAGGCTCCTTGGCTCATAATTTCTAGACCCTTGTTAACAAAGGGAAGCTTCTCTGGGTGACATTTGGACACTCAGAGAGTATTAGTAGTAACTTAGATTATGCCACCTATATAATATATAATATTTATATAATTTAATATAAATTAAATTCTCATAATATTTCCCACAATGTCAGTAATATTACTGTCATCCCATTTTTCAGATGAAGGAACTTGAAGCAGCAAGTAGTTAGCTAACTTGCCCAAGGTCTCCCCGCTAGTAAATGACAGAATTTGGGGCTTGCTCCCTCATCCATGTTCAAGATCAGTATATGAAACCTTTGGCCCTGACACAAGAGGAGCAGGAAACAAATCTTGCTATTTTCTTTTACCACTCTCAGCAGTATGTTTGGTTTTTTCAGTCAATCACATTTTAGGACAATGACTTCATAGCATCCAATCTTGGGTCTCTATAGCTTTTGTTTCTGAATTGAGTATCTATCTTTGCTTGCAAGTTAGCAGTCCCCATTCCCTTATATACCTGTCACCCTAATTCCCATAAAGCCAGCCCAAGGCTGAGGCCTTCCACCAGGGCCCATTCATACCCCCCATTAAGCCCCCAAATTCTCTTGGCACCTTAGGTTTGTGGCTTTACATAGTGCTGCCATCTGGTGGGGACAGATGGCCACTGTCGGTCCTCTCTGAGGAGTAGATTCCAGCTCAGAATGTGAGGGACTGGTGGCTGAACTAACTCTAAGGTTCCCTTTTCCTGTGATGTCAAAGGCATCTTGAAGAATGCTTAGCACTGGTTGCATTGCAGTGTTGTCTGGACACGTGGATAGGGAACTATGAAAGAACAGTCAGTAGTGCATGTCTTTAATCTCAGTACTTGGGAGGTGGATCTTTATGAGTTCAAGGCTAGCCTTGTCGCCACAGAGTTCTAAGTTACCCAGAGCTATGTAATGAGATTCTGTCTCAGAAAAACAAAATAACCCCCAAGAGGCTTCTTTCAAGTAGTATTAGGGGAGCTGTAGCCTCCCCTGTATACTACAAGAGTGACATTCAGGCTACACAGGGCAGACCCACAAGGATCTTCAGCCCCACCCCCCTGTGTGGCAAGAGCAGAAGGAGACACCAGATTCAGATTCTTAGAATAAATTTGAAGCTCCACTTTGCCTCAGTCTCTGCTCATACCCACGCTCTGAGGAATTCTTCCATTCTGATAAGCATCAGGGGGCCTGATAATGAACTCCTAGGCAGGATTTGTTAAAAGGCAAAGTGGGGAGACACTTGGGGATTAGATGAGAGACAGAGTCACAAACCTCCTCAAATGAGAAGATTTCCATGCTCACAAAAGAGGCCCCTATTGAGACTGTGGAACATACATTGAAGTCACAGGTCTAGATCAAACTGGGCAAGTCTCCCAGGCAACTGGTCATTCCACAAAAGGTCAGGAACTTGGTGAGTTCCTGTTGGGTTGAATAAAATTGAACTGAGGCCCAAAGATAGGAATCTCTGCCTAAGAACTGTTTATAAAGGGTGCTTGCTAGGCCCTCTGGCCTCGTGGTTCTGTGGAGGTGGCTAGTAAGGTCTACAGAACACCTCTCCCCTTTCCCTCATTTCTAACCAAGGTTTGAGATCTCGAGTTGGTGCCTGAGGGCTCTTGGGATAACCAGACCTGCAGGAAATAAACCTCCCTTCTGGAAAATCCTATCAGCAGCCTGTGATGACTGCTGAGCTGCTGAAGGTGAAGACAGACATTATGGGTAGACAGTCAATGAGGTGGAACTTAGCTAGCTAAGGCACGAAGCCCTTCCTTGCTGCCCACAGCCTTGCATCCTGTAGCTTCCTGGAGTGGAGAAGAACAGATAGTGGTCAGTAGAAAAATAAAAGTTCGCTAAACAGTAAGACGGTGTTCTTAGACCCGGAAAAGGAGGAAGCACATCCTGGAAGGATGTCCACGTGAGCCTCAGCACTCACTCTATGTCCTGTCCCGTCTAAGCCCTATGCTATGTGCTCTCATTTAATAATCATAAGCAAGAAGGTATTGTTATATTTGATCCACGAGGGAAATGGTCCTGTTTATGTTTAGAACCTTGCTCAAGCTCGTGTAACAGATACATAGTGGAGCAAGCAAGTGGTGGTGGTGCACGCCTATAATTCCAGTGCTCGGGAGGCAGGGGAATCTCTGAGTTTGAGGCCAGCCTGGTCTACAGAGCCAGTTCCAGGACTATATAGAGAAACTCTGTCTCCAAAAAAACCAGCCAACCAACCAACCAACTAACCTAGTGGAGCAAGTATTAAAACCAGGAGCTCAGTGGCTACTGGCAACTGGTGGCTTTTTAGAAACCAGAGACCATTCTGCGTTCGCCTCCATCTTGGGTTGTTGATTGATTGATTGTGTTTGCTTTTCACACTCTTTGTGGTCACACTATCTTAGAGGATCAACTGTACAAAATCTCAATTCACACATTCCACACTCTTTCTTGCCTGATGCCCATCTACCTCTTTGTCTTGGAGCTTTGCCAATAGGAACATACAAAGCGGGCCTCGTCTCCCCCAGGTGTGATCTGGTACCCATTTAGGAAGGTCTTGTGAGAGCTGAACTCCCAGGATTACATGTTAGCCACCAGCTGTGCTCAAGGCCATTGTTTGGAAGACCAGGCTGCCCAGAGGCAGCCTAGACCCCTCTTCTGTGAGTAGAGAATGAGAGATGTTTTTTTTTCTCTCGTCTGTGTAGCCAGCAGATGGTATTTTTTAGAAACCAAATGTGACCCAAACATACACACCGGTCTCTTTTCCCTACTCCAGTCCTCACCTGTTTTCCAGCTAGGGGAGGAGAGAATTCTCAGATCCTTGGAGTTTTCCCACTTTCTCAGCATCTTTGGGGAACTTTTTGTCTGTAGTATTAAAGGGCCATAACATGTCCGGTCTGGTCTTCGGCTTCCTCTTTTATAGGACAAGGTATTTGCATTCAGAAGCCTGACAAGAGAGCTGCATGGTGGATCACCGTGGCTCTTTGGAGTGCTGGCTCACAGGGTGGCCTCTCCAAGCTTCTTTCGCGGCCAGAACACAACTTGGAGAGAAGGCAAGGAAATCGGTTTTCAAAAGACTTTGTTTAAAGAATTCTGAGAAGTGAGCGTTTTAAGACGCTATGATATGAAGGAGCGAGCGCCGCCCTAAGAAACACAGTAGACCTTCTGCTGTGAGTTCCAGTTCTGTCCAGCAAGGCCCTGTTGCCCTCCCCATAGACATGAGGACTACAGGTGTGGGAACTATACAGGTCATGGAGAATTGTAACCTCCTGCCCCATCACTACATATAAGGTTTCCTTGTGCGTGGGCTATGGTGGGCTTCCCAAGCAGTAAAGGTTTGCAGGACGCCACCATGTCATAGGCACTGGGCGGACTTAAACAATCTTGGGAGCCGTGATGGCTTAGAGACATTTTCACAGTTCACTAGTGCCTCTCCTAGCGATTTCCAGGAGGCATTTGGTGACACCCTGGAGACCAGCAGAGGGCAGGGGCCAGGGTGGAGGCACAAGTGAATCGGAAGAAGGAGTGGACATTGTAAGGCCTGGCCACTTCTATAATCTGCTTCTCGATTACAAAAAAGGGGGGGGGGAGTGAGGAGTCTGTTTTTAGATGGGAAAGCAGCAGAATCCTCTCAGCTGAAGCAGCTGAGGGGACGGGAGCATTGTGATTACCCCCACTCCCCACCCCACCACCATCACCACCTCGCCCCCAAGCTTAGGATCCTTCAGGAAAGATAGCCGGAATTCCCCTAGAGGTGGAGTTTGCAGGCCTGGGCCCAGACTGGCGGTTCGTGGCGTGCAGGAGCCAGGTCCCGGTGGTCTGAGAGCCTCAGAAGCTCCGGCGCCTCCGGGACGAGAGCTGGTAGCCAGCAGGTGGGGCGCGGGGCGGGGCTCCGCCCCCTGGCCCCTTACTCGTTGGTCCGCAGCCGCCCAGCCCCGGCCCCTCTCCAAAGCCGGAGCGCGATTGGTGGCGGTGCTTGTCGCTCGGAGGGGGCCGGGCCGTGCGGCTTCACTTCTTGGGTCGCTGCCACCGCCTCGTTTCTCCCGAGCAGCGAGCGACGCGGGCTGGTGGCATCTCCTAGGCAGCGGGCGCTGGAGATGGGAAGCAGCGCGGCAGCGGGCCCTGGCAGTGACAAAGTTTCCCAGAACTGCAGGTCGCATCGCTCCACTGGCGGCCACCCGTGACCGCCTAGGGAAAAGCTCGGGGATTTTGAATTGGGGGTAAAAAAACAAACAAACCCAACAACAACAAACAAACCCACCTCGTTTCCTTTGTGGAGCTCTTTCTCAGGGTGGCCAGCGGCGGGAGCTGCAAACTTGGGCACCGCGGCTCGCACTGCCAGACGACCCGCCTTTGGAGAGCCTCAAGATTTAGGTGCTGGTGCCCCAGAGGCTCCAGGCGTGCCAAGGGGTGTGAGCGTGGGGGAGTTTGGGGCGCGCAGCAAGGAGGGGCCCTGGGAGCTCTATATGGAGGAGGGACCCCAGAATGGTGTGTACCAGGAAGACCAAAACTTTGGTGTCCACTTGCGTGATCCTGAGCGGTATGACCAACATCATCTGCCTGCTGTACGTGGGTTGGGTTACCAACTACATCGCCAGCGTGTATGTGCGGGGGCAGGAGCCAGCGCCCGACAAGAAGCTTGAGGAAGATAAAGGGGACACCCTGAAAATTATCGAAAGGCTGGATCACTTGGAGAATGTCATCAAACAGCACATTCAAGGTACCGGCACCCTGGGAAACTTGAGCCACGCGGAAGGCCAGGGAGTGCCCAGTGCTCTGCTTGTGGGATGCATTGAGGCACTGAGGCCAATGCGTATCAGGCCAGTGACTGCAGGGAGGGCTTTAGGGTGGCAGCTGCATGGTTGGAGGGACTGCAAGGACTGGTGTCCTGGATCTTCTGTGTCTGACGCCCTGCAAGTCTTCCTTGGTTACGCGTGTGTATGCATACGCGTGTGGTGTGTATGTGTGTGTGTGTGTGTGTGTGTGTGTGTGTGTGTGTGTGTGCGTGCGTGCGCGCAGCTTGCTGTCGGTGTGGGGACGCGCTATGCACTGCACGTGTCCAAATGTGCCTGTGACTCCAGGCTGCTTCTTCCCGGGATCGCAAGATCATACACTAGTCCAGGAGTGTGATCGACTGTGGATGTTTGTGTATCCAAGAGAGTACGAGGGCAAGAGAGCTCATTTGGCCGCTGTAAGGGACAGGAAAGACGCCCTGCGTGATCCTAACTGTGGGCTTTAAGCAGCTGCAAGCTTCAGGACAAACCCAGACTAGGAGGATTACATCGCCACAGTATCGGCCCCAGCCTTGGCTTCAGCCCCAATAGCGCTGGGACTGCAGGGGGCATCTTAAGTGCAAAACGGTCCTTAGCTATAGCACACCCGCAGATCCAGGATCCTTCCCTACGAGCAGGTGTCGTCCGCTGAAGTGGTTCAGGACCGAGAAAACCCACTCAGGCTGCGGCTTTCTGCCAGAGCTTTCTGGGTCCCAGTGAGGGCCAATTTATAAAGCAGCTACTCTCCCTGGCCCAGGAATCAGCCGTGGCAGAGTAGACAAACCCACAGGAGGTGGGTCGGAAATCCAAGACTGCGGTGGCTGGGTGTCTTTAGACAAGGTTCAAAGGGAGGGTAGTATATAAAGGACACTCCTGATGTGACCCAGGCAGGGTGAGTGCCAAAGGAAAGCGATGGCGCTCAGGGCGCTGGAGTAAGGCGTGCTCACGCAGGCTGCCAATCTGGATTCTCCCTGCCGTCTTCAGGTGGCCCCTGCTTTCCCAGATAAGAGGACTTCTGAACTGCAGGGCCCAGCTAGTTTACCTGTAAACCCGACAGGCACCTGGGTATCTGGTAGCCCCGGCAGTATCTGAGCTGCAGGCTGCCTGCTCTGAGCTCAGTTTGCCAAGGACGGCTTTCTGATCTGGTGTACCTCTCACGTGGCTAGACGGGCTCCTTCCCTGGGAAGGTTTCACCAAGTTCAGGTGAGGGCAGAAAGGCTGTGCTTCCAAACTGACAAAAGCAAGCACTTGACTTTGAGGACCCCCTAGAAGAGGGACCTTTGACAGCTGTTACTTCAGATCTGCCTCAGCCTTACCCAGGCACTGAACTTGACAGGCCAAACTGTGCTGTAGTGCCTGTTGCTGCCATTTCTTACTTGTTGGCTTCTGTCCCATGGGTCAGAATCGACATTAGTCAGCAATAGAAATGCAGCCTTGATATGTTCTGGGAAATGGACTCAAGGCTGTGCCTTGTTCTGACATTTCCAATTTGTACACATATTCTAAGAGATTTTCATTCACAAATTCTCTGTGTGTATGTGTTCAAAATGATTCTCCTGCCCTTTTCTACCTAGTTAGGGAAGAAGTGAGCAAGGGATTGCTTCAGGAATGATTTCAAGAACCCATGAGCTCAGCACTGGGAAGACCCCTGTTATATGCCTGATAAGTTGGGGGAGATGGATTTTAAGAAAAAGAATCCTCCTTTTCTGTGTGTTAGTTCAGGTGTCTGTGGGCAGTGGGAGATGACAACAAGACCAAAGCCACCTCCTACGGTGACTTGTGAAGCAGATGGCAGGGCTAGCTGCTTGCTTGTGCTGCAGTAGTGTGGTAGTGTTGACAACTCCTCCCTCCAGGGTTCCAGAGCAGTCTCTGTACCTGTATTTAGGGCTCAAAGGTAAGACCTGTAAATGAGATCCTTCCTGCCCTTCAGGATCTGGGCTGTTTCCATAAATCCTCTGTCTAAGTTTTGCATCAGGAGAGCCTTTTGAATAATCCATCACAAAGCTGAGGATGGGGGTGGCGGAGCCAATCAATAGCCCTGAACTCTGTGGTGCCGGTTGTATGCTGTGCCCCGTTTGTAGAACTTTCTGAGGTTTGTCAGAGCCTTGTGAGGTTGGTGGTATTAGCTCCATCTTACAGATGTGGAAACTGAGGTCTGAAGAGGTTGTTTGACCCACTCATCCAGGGTTACACTCGGTTACACAGTAGCTCAGAGATTTGAACTCAGATAGTGGCTTCAGGGTCTCTGCTTTGTTTTGCTGTGAGAAGAGGTCTTAATATGTAGTTGTGTAAGGTTGGCTTCGAACTTAAGACCCTTCCATCTCATCAGGCATCACAGATGGGTGCCACTATACACAGGTTATTTTTAGTGTTTATTTTGGCTGTTGGTTATGTGGGCTAGGCATGTGCCAGTCTGTGTTCTTAACTGTTTGCCAAGAGGACCAGGGGCTCACAGGGAAGAGTGCTATCCTGGTACTGGGTGACAATGGTGGGAATGGATGTGTCCTAGTGAAAGGCCATCTGAGGATCCTGGAGGAATGAAGCAGTCAGTAGTGTTCCCACAGGGAGATGCTTTCCATTGACATACTACGGCAGATCTGGGTTTGGGTTGGTTTCCCAAAGAAGGCAGACGTCATATTCCCTTAACTAATGCTTGATGACTCTTTGGGCAGTTCCTGGCAGGCGGAAGAGAGTCAGTCTGGATGGATGAATGACAGCCCTGCACTGATGCCCAGCATCCTACTTAGTTACGAGTGTGGGCACTGCCCGTTTCCAAAGGACAAGCTTTGCTTCCGAGTGTCGCCCAGGCCTCTTCTCTTTGGAATGAAAGCTGCCCAGGAAGTTGCAAATGTCACCGAGTGTTCGGCAGGACGTTCTGAGAACTTGCAATTAGACGAGGCTTTGGAGCGGCACCCCTAGAGCTCTGTTCTAGTCATGACTGAAAAGTTGATCTTCCTCTTGGGGACTGCAGTGATATTTCATTTTAATTTGTTTTCTGATTGAGTGATTTAATTAGATGGTGTGTGTGAATCTCTCGGGAATGTAAATTGTATTTTTTGAACATTATTGTTTTTTTTTTTAACCAAGTAGATGTTAAATGCCAGGGTGGTTAACTTCAGACTTTAAAATAAATATCCTATTGGGGTGGAAACACCAGGTAGTTCCTAGTTCAGGCTCCGACTCAGGACCTTACACACCTTGTGTGACATGGTCAGATGGACAGATGTTAGCGGAAGCCCAAGTGTGAGAGAGCTTGGAAAGAGAAATTCCTCTTCCTCCTCCTCCTCATCCCCCTTCTCTTTTTCTTTTTCATATGGTATCTCATACAGTCCAGGCTAGTCTCAAACACACTAGGAAGCTGGCCTGAAACTTGCTAAGTAGCCAAGAGGACCTTGAATTCTCTTCTCTCCACCTTCCCAGAGCTGGGATTACAGGTGCATGCTTGTAATACTTAGTTTATATGGTGCTGGGCATAAACTCAGGGTTGTCCACGCTAGGCAAGCACTCTACCGACTGAGCCATCCCAGTCCTGGTTCATGTTTGATTTTGCATGTCAAAGACAAACAAAAATGGCTTGCTTGCTCTCTCTCTCTTTCTCTTTTCCTTTCTTTCTCTTTTGGTCAGTATCTTTATGAATCTGTTAAGAATGTGCCAATGTTTAAGGAACAATTTAAGAATGTATGGAACTTCCCAGGAACCATTCTACCCCAGGAACTATTTTATAATCATAAGCCCTCCTTTTGGCTTTGCCCACTTGACTACACATATCATGAGACAGTGTTGTCTGTCTGTCTGTCTGTCTGTCTATCTATCTATCCATCCATCCATATCTTTCTGCCTTCTTTCTTTGCCCCCCCCCCTTTTAATGAAGCGTTTTTCTCTCTGTTTGCTACACAGTTTATTCTTTTGACCTTTTTCTCTTGGCAACCTGAGGTGCCTCAAGTTGCTCAGGCAGGGACTGGGTGGAGTTACTGGGGACCATGGGGAACTGGGATGCTCCTGGTTCACACTTGTTTTTTAAGGACAATAGAATTCCTGTTGTCAAGAGAGTCAATGAGCTCAAACATCAGAGGAAGAGGGAAGAATATTACAAACACAGTAAATGTTTTGACTGTTATTTAAAAATGTACAGCCATTAATAGCCTTTGATGCTGTCAGTAAAAATGCTGTCCTTGGGTGGGTCTGCTATTAGATGCTCTACTGTCTGCTGTGCATAGTCCACTCCCATCCCAACACTGTCACATCCTGTTGATAAAGCCAGGTTTCTCCCATATTCTTTAAAATCCTCGACGGACTGAGAGGTACTGGGAGGCAATCTCAATGTAGTTGCATAATATTTTTATGGTTTTTTTTGGCCTGATCTTTTGGAATGATTTTGCTAACCTGTAATATGACTATTTAAGTGACTGCCTTGTCTCAAGTATTGGCATTAATTTTTCTAGAAACCACCTCTTGCTTCTTTTTAGCAGTCTTCATGGGTTTACATAGCATGTAATTAAATTAAGCAGTTGCAGCAACAAATCCCAATAGTATTTCTGTGCTTAGGAACAGATCTAGTGCAGGAGAGGAAAGCATGGAACCCCACTGTTAGAGGGAGGTGCAACCCACTAGCGGGAAGCCCACACAGGAACAAGAGCATCAGAGGGATGTTTCACAGGGGAAATAGGAAGCATGCAGATTTGCAGAGTGGATTGGAGGATGCTTAAGAAAACATCCCCCATCAATCTACTTCAAGACCCAGCTATGCTGATCTTGGGCATATCCAAAGGATTCTCAATCATATCACAAGGACAACTATGCTTATAGCAGAATTATTTGTAATAGCCAGAACTTAGAAACAACCTAGATGTCCCTCAGTGAAAGAAAGAATAAGGAAAATATGGTACATTTACACAATGGAATATTACTCAGCTGTAAAAAAAAAAACAATGACCTCATGAAATTTCCAGGCAAATGGATGGAACTAGAAAAAAAATCATTCTGAATGAGGTAACTCATTCATAAATGGAATGTACTCACTTATAAGTGGATATTAGGAATGAATTACAGGATAACCAACCTACAATCCACAGCCTCAGAGAGGCTAGATAACAAGGAGGCCTCAAAGAGAGATACATAGATTTCGTTGGGAAGGGGAAATAGAAGAGATCTCATGGGTAAACCGGGGGTGGGGTAGGAGGGATAAGGGGATGGAACTTGAGGGATTTGGTTGGATAGGATGGTGCGCAGCAGGATGGAGGGAGAGAAACAAAAAGAGACATCTTGATAGGGGAAGCATTTTGGACTTAGGGAGAAACCTGGTGCTAGGGGAACTCCCAGGAATCCACAGGGATGACTCCAGCTAAGACTCCTAGCAATAGTGGAGAAGGTGCTTGAACTGGCTGTCTACCATAATCAGATTGGTGACTACCCTAATTGTCATTAGAGAGACTTCATCCAGTAGCTGATGGAAGCAGATGCAGAGATCTACAGCCAAGCACTGGGCCTAGCTCTGGGAGTCTTCCTGAAGAAAGGGAGGAGGGATTGTATGAGTGGGGGTGTGGATGGAAGTGGGGGGTGGTCAAGGTCATGTTGGAGGAACCCACACAGTCAGCTGACCTAAGCTCCTGGGAGCACGTGATTCTGAACCAACAGTTAGGGAGCCTGCGTAGAACTGACCTAGGCCCTTTGCATGTGTGTGGCTGTTGTGTAGCTTGGTCTGTTTGTAAGACTCCTAGCAGTGAGATCAGGACCTGTCACTGGAGCTTAGCTGGTTTTTGAGAACCTGTTCCCCATGCCCAGACTTGATGCAGGAGGAACTCGGTCCTATCTCAACTTGGTGTGCCATATATTGTTCAAGCCCATGGGAGGCCTGCCCCTTTCTGAATGGAGACAAAGGAGGAGTGGAGGGGGAGGGGGGATAGGTGAAAAAGGGAGGGGGGTTAGGAGGAGAGGAGGGAGGGAAAATGGTCAGTATGCAAAATAAATGAAAAAATGTTAATTAAATTAAAAAAAAGTATCCCCCAATATTTTAGATGAATGAATAGTATTCTACCACCAATGCACCATTTTTCAATGCACCATTTTTCATTTGACTCTAATGTGGGACATTTGTTCGTAAATGGATACACTCAGGAAAAAAAAATGTCTTTGCCTCACCTATTTTTCCGCTTTGAGTTATTCTCAAAGATGTATTTGAAGAAGTAAGATTACTAGTGACAGAGTATGAACATTTTTTATGAAATATTATTTTTCAAAAGGAAAGTCTTTCCACCCAGCCCCCGACAATGCAGTACTGTGCCGGGGTCACAGAGGGCTGGCATTTGGTGTTATCATTCTGCATTTTCTGGGCAAGTGGAATTGCTGTGAAGACAGTTGAGTCTTTTGATTTCTACTCCTTTGGTTATGGTAGAACTTAATGCCCTGCCTGAACCCATCTGTGTGTTTTGTCTTGTGGGAATAATTTTTTCTCTGGGAGGCTCAGTGTTGGTGATTTGTGTATTTTACATATTTTCATAGATTTCTTAATAACTTAGTAAGATGGACATGATGGCTATATTACACATATTGCATATATTGTTTTATTTTTATTTTTGAATTTATTTTGTGTTTGTTGTGTGCGCTGTGCTTGCAGCTGTGCAGGTATGATCATCTGGGCATGTGAGGGAAAGCCGGAGGTTGACACAAAGAATCTTCCTTAACTGCTCACTACGTGTTTTGAGACAGGGTCTCTCACTGAACCCAGAGTTTTCTGTTTTGCCTAGACTAGCTGGCCGGAGAGCCTCAGTATTGGGGTTATATATGTGTGCCACCGTGCCGAGCTTTACATGGATACTACAGGTCAGAGGTTTTCCAACTGTGTCTCCAGGAGTTGCAAACTTCCAGAAGGTTGAATTTGGGACCTTATTAATAGTAACAGGGTCAAATGTCATTGCCAGCTCTCAGTAATCCCTAGTGTCCTCCATGACACTTTTTCCTTATGGTTGTATGTAGTGTTTATTAAATTACTTCGGTTCTCAAAGGTTCCTCCTCCTGCTCCTCCTCTTCCTCCTTTTTTCTTTTCTTTCTTCTTCTTTCGAGACAGGGTCTCTTTGTGTAGCCTTGGCTGTCCTAGAACTCATTCTGTAGACCAGGCTGACCTCGATCTCACAGAGCTCAACTTGCCTCTGCCTCCCGAGTGCTGGGATTAAAGGCGAGCGCTACCACCACCTGGCTAAGGTTCGACTTCTTAGAGAGAATGCTGAAAGCCACATGGGAGAGAAAGAGAAGTCTGACAGCTGCATTTCTGTGAGGGATGATGGTAGCTGGAAGCATCTGTGAGAATAAGCAAGTCCAGGTGACACTGAGCTGCCTCACACACTATATCTGTCTTTCCGAACACAACGGAAACGAGTTTCCATATGTGACTCATTCCTAAATCCACTGTCTTTCTCCTCATCCCAACTGTGGGAGATCAGGTCATTGATTGCACTGTTTCCTCAAGCTTATCAGGCAAATCATATGCATATTAGTGTGTCTCAGATCCACAGGATCGGGTTGATGACGGGGGTACTGGAGAACCAGAAGACGTCTTAGGTGTGAAAATCTGTAGCCTTCCGGTGTCCGTCTCTGTTCCTTAACTGGCAGCCTTTGTTACCAGGAGAGTGTGTGTCTGCTGGGAGCTTGTTTGAGGGAAAAGCTGTCATTGATGCAGCAAAGCTCTCTAATTTTTGGAATGAGCTTTGTTTCGAAAATTCTGTCCATAACAGACACTGAAGCCCCAGGGTGTCAGCAGCAGGACTCAGGGTTGAGCCTAATTGCTTTTGTTAATAGCCCAGGACCACATGTTTATGGAGCAGAAGGACCTTGCCAAGGAATACAGCTTCTCACTATGGCCAAAGACTTTCCCTCTTTAGCCAGAAGTGGACAGGCTGCAAAATAAATGAATTCCACATTCTTTCCTGCACTCTTGACATAAATCACTATTTGCCCTTGATAAGCAGTTTGGTGGCAAATCTCAAGGAGAATTTAGAATCAAAAGCGAGCCACAATCCAGCTTGTGAGGGCCTTAAAGGGCAGTGCCAGCCACTGAAGTTAGCTTAGATTTTCCAGATGTTTGTAGGATCTGAAGCCACACACAAGCTCTAGGAGCACCTCTGTTGCTGTTCTGCAGGATTCTGACCTCACTTGTTTGAGAAGCCGGAGGCGCTGATGTGTGGCTGTGAGTGTGAGGGTCTCTTTGGGTTTCTTGCCCATTTTCTTTGATTGGTTTGATCCAAGTGTCTGGAGAGACCGGCTTTCCTCTGGCCATGCACACTGAGGGGATGCCATCTGAAGGCTTTGAGGAGATACCCTACTGAGTATGGGGACAAATAGAGCTGGAGAGCAGCCATGTGAGCTTTGGGGAGACATGGGTCTATGGGCATGTGTATGCTGTGCTGTGCACATGGAGGTCAGAGAGCAATTTATAGGAATTGCTTCTCTCCTTCCACTGTGTGCATCCTAGAGATTGAACTCAGTTCGTCTGATTTTCCAGCAAGCTCCTTTTATCCGGTGAACCGTCTCAGTTGCCCTGCATGTCTATAAATGTCAGGAATACTTATACATAGAGCCAGAAGCAGAGAACTGGGGTTGCAGGTGGCTGTCATATTCTGTGAATGGCAGGCCATCTTTCTACACTAAGCCTCAATTTGGCAGGGACTTGATTATTCCAAAGTACATACATGTTGTCTTCTCAAACCTCACTCTGCCTTCAGTCACACGCAGCTACATCTTGCAATGCAAGGTTGCACGTAAGGATTCCCCACATTCCTACTTCTTTGCACACATGCCTGCACATGCAGGGCACTCACCCAGAGCAGTGCCAGGATTAGGCACGTCCTGACAGTGCACCATGGTCGCCCCACCCTTTCTTTTCCACTTAGTGAAGCACATTAGTATGCTGGGGAGTGTGTTAACCTTGGAATCTCTTTAATTTGTGGAGTTAAAGTTAATCATTCCTAAGCTTTGCTACTTAGGTTATTGTTAATAGCAAATTACCTCACAACTGTTCCAAACTCAGGTATGTTGTGGCAGTGTCTGTGAGCAACCTTCTCCGTGGGTCTGTGCACTCTTTATGGACTCTGCTGAGTGCAGCCAACTGGAACTTTCAGGGGAAGAAGTCCTGGCTATGTGAATCTTACTGTTTTTGTGGCTTTTCTGGCTATACGGTTATGGCTGAAGTTTCAGTGGTTGCTGGACCACTGCTGCATGTGTGGCTTGGTGAGTTTTCTTTAAAAGGTGAAGCTGTCCTTAATGGTGTAAGTTGAAACAGTTGAATATCTAATTCCAGGGAGCTATTGAGAGCATTCCTGAATGAAGCCACAGCTGAGGTGACACACAGGCCAGCTGGCACAATTAGCTGGGCCACATTTTATTGACACTATCCTTCAGAAGCTCACAAAAGGACAATGTAGGGAAGGTCCAGAGAAGTGGCCCCTGAGCTGTTCCAACCCAGGTCGGGTAAAGACAATGAGAAACGGTGAGGTTAGTACCAGCTCTTGCATGAATTCTTTTATTCTACCAGCGTCCCAAGTTCAAGTCTCAAAGCGGCTCATCCTGAGAAGGCATGTAGAGGATGGTACCTTAAGAATCTTGGCTTCTTAGTTGGGTTTCCGCCCCTGACTTGTCCAAACATTTCTGTCCTCAGGAGACTGAGTTAATAGCCATTGAGATTCCAGAGGCATGGAAAGGTATTTCAGAGACCTTGGCCAAGCCAGGGTTTGAAGATTGGGGTAATATGCATCACGCCGATGGCATCTGGGAGTTTAGGAGAACAGGACAAAGCTGTTTGGACCAATGAGTAAGAGTGGGAAAGCTAAAGAGAGATTTTGTGCATGTATGTGCACAAATATATGTGCATGCCTCTGGCCTCTGTGTGTGTGCATCTGTGTGTATGTGTGTGTGTGTATGCACATATGTGGAGGCCAGAAGACAACCTCCGAAGTCACTGTTCAGGTACTGCATATATCCTATTTTGAGACAGTCCCCCGCTGGCCTGGAGCTCAGCAAATCAGCTGTCTGAAGAATGAACTCCAGGTGAGCCTTTCTGTGCCTCCCCAGGACAGAAATTACAAGGATGCACTCCAGGCCTGACACTTTCACACAAGTTCTAGGGATTGAATTCAGGTCCTGTGATTTCAAAGCAGTATTTTTGCTAACTGAGCTGTCTCTCCAGCCTTAAAGAGAGATTTGAAGTGACAAATTAGAACCTTTGATTTATTTGATTTGTTTTAATGGCAACAAGCTTCTATGGAATTGAAGACTAACTGGGTAGAGAATACTGGGTCAGAACCTGGGCAGGCACTGTCCCTGTGGGATAACTTTGTTACTGTCCTTATTTAAATGGAGAGTAATTCTGGGGGAGGGGCTTCTGGTTCCTTTGGTCTCAAAATTCAAGAGAGATATGATTCCAGAGGTGATAAACCTGAGCCCTAGAAAGTTCCTGGTTTGGGAAGGACTTGAGTGTCTCCCCGATATTTGTGCATTGGAATCTTGGTCCCAAGTGTGGTGGTTGGAAGCCATTAGAGAGGTAGAGCCTGGTGGGAGGTGATTTAGATCATTGACGTCATCACCTTTGGAAGAGAGTCATGCAGTTCTTTTAGAACCCAGTTAGTTTCCAAGAGACACATACTTAGAAATATGAGCGAGCCTTTCTTGCTTTCTGCCTCACTGTAAGACTGCTCTCTCCCTCCAACAAGTGTTCCTACTGTGATACTTTTGCCTATTCTGTGTGGTAGCTGAGAGCCCCCAAAGGCTGAACCCTTGAGACCTGACTTTGGACTTTCAGAACCAACTTTTTTTCTTATATATTACCCAGCTTCAGATTGTCTGTGATAGCAATTGAAAATGGTCTAATAGAAATAATTTGTCCAGGGTCACAGAGCTGATGGCTGGTAGAGCCAAGAAGGGTGGCTGTCCCCAAGATTTATGGTTTTTACAGAATAAGAAGGATGCTTCAAAAACAGAGAAAGAGGAGATCATTTTAGCAGACACTGCAAGGGTAAGCTCAGAGGCCATGGGTCAAGTGAGAGAATGACAGGAGTTTGCCAGCAGGTGGCTTGGTTTATCCTTGTGTCAAATCCTCAAGTGAGTGGGGTGGAGTAGAAGGAGAGGCCTTACAAGTGTGAGTGAAGAGTCCCCTATCTGTGGGGCCCCCAGGAAATTTGTCCTTGTAGGAAAAGCAATGTTCCATCTGCACCTAGACTCACCCAAGTCCCACCCATGAGTTTCTGCCACCTATGGTGTGCCAGATATGTTTGTTGAGTGCTTTCCTGTGTGTTGACACAATTCTGTTTTCTAAGGTAACCCCCAGTCCTGGGTGAACGTGGGTGAATGTCCTCAGTGATGTGTTCCCAACACCAGGGTAAAACCAGCCATTCGGATGGCCCTGTATCCCTGCTCTCGATTTCTGACTTTGTCTGAGATTTACAGGGAGATGTTGAAGGTCCCGGAAGCCCTGTCCACACAGGCCCATACAGACTGCCTCCCTCTCCTTGTTTTTCTTTTTGCCTTGGTAATCTGATTTCAGCTGTCTGCACCTCTCAGGATTTGGAAAGGAAGAGACAATTTCAGTAGAGGAAAGCCCTAATAAAGTGGTTTGGGCACAAAACACCAACAGCTGTTTATTTGCCCCAAACAGTAGGAGTCTGTATTAATAACCTTGTGAGTTATGTGCTGGAAAGTCAACGCAAGCAAAAATCTCACTGTAGACCTGCAGGTGTGCCTCCGTTTCTTTGCTGAACTGATCTCTCCTATTTGCTCAGTGACATTTTCTTTTATCCACATGGAAGCTCCTTTTTTATCTTCTGTTGTGGCTTCGATCAGCTGGTCTGCGGTTGGCATTCCAAGGTAGAGTTGTCTCATGTCTCTTTATTGCAGCTCAAATGCTTGACAATTATGTGGTTCCTACCTCAAAGGATTTCAGCTGCTGGTCAGGCTTTGTCTGACTAACCACTGCCTTTCTCTGATGGAGAAGAGCTAGCCAGGGAGTGGGGGAGGGACAGGAGGCTGCCTCAGACGTGCCTGCCTGTCCTTGGCATTGGTGGAGTGTCTTTCAACATTCTGATGTCTTCAGGGTCTATGTTTCATTTTAATGATAAGCTTGTCCTCCAGTTTGATTTACTTTAGTTTCTAAAGGAGGGTGTGGAGAAGCCAGGAGACAGCTCAGTCAGTAAAGTGCCTTGCAAGCATGAAGACATGTGTTCAATCACCAGAGCCCGTGTAAAAGCCAGTTCTTGTGGTGTGTGCATGTAATCCTAGTGCTGAGGGGAGACAGGTGGGTCCTCCTGGGGCTCACTGGTCAGTCAGCATAGCCTGCTTGGTGAGCTCCAGGCCAGTGAGAGACCCTGCCTGTCTTGCAAAGAAAAAGAAAGGTGGACAGCTGGACAGCACCTAAGGAGTGACATCCAAGGTTGATCTCTGATCTACACACATGTACATACATCCACACACATGTGCGTGCATACGCACACAGAGATGTAGAGGAGAATTTACAGGAGTCAGAACTTCCAGCTGCACATCTGGGCTGGACCTTTATCTTAGTAGAACCCAGGGATTCAGATTAGAAGAGAAACACAATGGAAAGTAAATAGAAAAGACTTTGGCCAATGAGTCAAAAATTGAAATGGAACCAGTGAAGAATGCCAGTGCAAATAGGTCCGGACTGCTGGAGAATCCTGGGAGAGAAGGGGCTCGAGGATCCCCCAAGTTCTGCATCAAATGCTTACTGACTGCCACCTTGTTTGAACCTTTAAGGAAGCCTGTGGGGTCATTGCATCATTTTACAGATGAGGAAATCAAGGCTCAATGGTTGTACTTAATTTGTTAGAGAGGATAATCAACTCTATAAGATGAGACTCCTGACTCCTTTAAACCTCACAGCAAAGGGCCCGGGCCTCTCTTGCTCTCTGCTCCAAGAATGCTAATTAAGACGGAAGAGGACCATGACTTTCTCTGGGCTAAAGGGCAGCACATGACTTGGCAGAAGGGGAAGGTGAGTCCTTGTGACTGCTGAGGGTCTGAGCTGGGCTCCCGAGTGACCCAGTGACGCCCTCCTTTCCTGGGCATGTAGGAGTGGACTCTCCAGGGGCCTTCTAGACTCAGCTCTCTGAAGGTGAGAGAGGACCTCGAGATGCTTGTTTCTTTTTCTTGCGAGAGGACTCAGTCTAGACAGTGTCCTGCACTCATTCAAACCATGCCTTCATTTTGGAATTCTTTTATTTTTTTTTAAGGCTTGGGATCTGGCAGGAAACCATTAGATGGTATTGATGGCCACAAAGGTGCTAGAAAGCATGGCTGGACCTACCGTGGAGTTTCCGTTAATGGAAGGACTAGAGTCATATACCATGTAGAACAGGTGTGGGAGACTGGCCTCGAGGCCAGCATCTTTATTGGGGTTTGGGGATGGGAACAGATGAACAGTCACAGCTGGGTGGGAGAAATCACGGGTGCACACCCAAGTTCCTGTTATTCTTATTTGATTGTAAGTGCAATAATGTCCTGGCATGTAGCAGTCTTCTTTAGGTGACATGCTCAGATTCTTGTCTTTCTCATTCAACAGCATTCGTTAAGCACCTAGGAAGTGGTGAGGACATGTCAGAGGAGCAGACGACCAAATGTAAAGACGTTGCCATTAAATGTGGTGGCAATGGCTCTCCTCTAAGCACGGCTCTTGAAGAAGGTGAGATGTGAGCCATGTGTGCATCCAAGGGAAGAACAGGTCCAGTGGAAACAGAAAACAGGGAAACAGCCCTGTGGCAAGGATATGCTTGGTATGTTTGCACAGAAATGGCATGGCCAGAATGCCACAGTAGGGTGATGGTAAGAGAAGGCATAGGACATGAGGACGGACTGGCTGGGTGGGGAGCTGGCTGTGCAACCTCAAAGACCACTGGGGAAGAAATGCCCTAGAACAGGAGCCACTGGAGGGGCTAAGGGAAGGAGCACACTTGGGAAGGCATCGATCTGGGTTGTTTTCTGGCTATTCCCTAAGAAACACGAGCCTGCTTCCGCTGCCATGGCACTGCCATGCCAGTGGTGGTGGGTGATGGCAGGATCTGCCCAACACAGTTCTTTTCTTTGAAAGCACAGTACCAAGTTGAGGTGATAAAACAACATCCTTTGCAATGAACTCCCATAAGGGGTGTTTAGAGTGGAATATTCCAGAAGAGCGAGTCATCTGCCTAGGCTTCAAAGAGGAATTGGGATTTGAAGACCAAGGGGGATTAGAGGAGTGGAGTAGGCAAGGTATGGAGAGGGCCGTTCAGTAACTCAGACCAACTCTTACTTCGAAGAAGAAGGAAACCCTGTCACTCAGCACGGTGGAAAAGAACAGGATAAACGGGCCTGAAAATTGACCGATGGGTCGGGTGACCCCGGCAAGTCTCTTCACTGCCTATGCCTTACTTTCCCGACTGCATGAATAAAGGTGATTGTTCCTTCACCATCACATGGCTGCTATGCTTATCAAGGTGCAGGAAAGTGCCTGGCCCTGCCCACTAGGGGTGACATGCAGGAAGCTACTCTGCATTCTCTTTCCTCTCCCTCCTCCCTTTGTGTGTGTGGAAGGGAAAAGAGGGACAGAGAAAGAGAGGGAAAGAGGAGTGTGAATATGTTCACAGTGTGTGTCTGTCTGTATGAATCTTGTGTGTGTCTGTATGTGTCGTGTGTGTGCCTGTGGAGGCTAGAGGCCGACGTCTAGTGTCTCTCTCAATTACACTCCATTGTGTTTGTTTCTGAGACAGGTTCTCACTAAACATGGAGCTCACAGATCTGGTTAGGCAGGCTGGCCAGAGATCTCCAGAGATACACAGATGTATTCTACCATGCTTCTCTTTGTATCTTTGTGCTGAGGATCTGACCCAGGGCCTCCTGTTTTTATGGTGAACACTTTACTGACTGAGTCATCTCCCCAGCATCCCTTCCCTTCATTTGCACACTTTCCTCCCTGGAGTTTTACACAGAAAACAATCAGCCAAGAATGCATGTGTTTTCTGGCTTCAACACCCAAGTTGTGGGATTTCAGCTCCATTTTGGTGCAACTCATTAGGGTTACTGTAGGTCCGTCAAGCCTGAGATTATCATGTTAACATTCCAGGGAGACCAAATAACACCAGAAACATTGTGTTGCAGGGAGATGGGTAGAGGATTGGCTCAGGGGCATCTGGGTGCAACCCACCCCTGCCAGCTAGCAAGTTGCTGTTATGTGTGCTCTTGCCTTTGCCCGGTAAAAAGCTGCTTGGCATTGCAGCAGGTGGCGACTGGTGTTGGCGATGCTCTGGGCTGGTGGGAGAGTTATGTAGAATGTCAGGCTGCCTGTCTGGTGAGCCTCCTTTCCCACTGCGGTGGAGGTGGGCAAATGGGAACTGCATGTCTCCCTTTCTTCTCGACCTCCAAACTGACTCGGAGTGACATCAGCCCATCTTCCTGCCAGGGTGAGTTTGATTTAACTCAAAGTGATGTGGTATGTAATTTCAACAACAGCCAGGAAGGTGTGATTTAAGACAATTGTCAGGAAGATTCGATTTAATCTTTTCTTTCCTCTCCCTCTACAAAATGTGCATTTTGTTGTAGGACATAATTTTAATATACATCCTTTACAATCCATAGCTGCATGTAGTCTTCATACTGGGAGGGTGCATTTTGCATTTTTTAAAAAAGTACTTATCTATTTAAAGTCCTAGAGACAACACACAGGGGACTAGCCTTGTCTTCTTACCAGAGAGAACTGTGGTAAATCATGAAACTGCCTAGATATAAACTATTTCTTTATTGATTGATATTGGTTATTGATTGTCAGGTTCTTTTTTAAATAAAGAAGAAGGTTGGCTTAGCAGACTGATAAAAATGACTATATTTAACTAAAACTAGATATTGTGAGTTCTGGATTCAGAAAAAAAAACGATTCTAGTTCCTCTGGAAATCCATCCGTGTTGGAGATCTAAGCCGAGGCATCTTACTCATCACTGGGACTGTGGGGCCTCAGTGTGGTGCTGCAACTGCTCAGCCATCCTCCACATTAGCAAGGAAGGAGGAGCCACCTTCCTCCTCTTCCTGTCTCTGTAATAGCTCGTTCAAGAAGGTTCTGGCCTGAAGGACCTTTAGTGAGATGCAAAACATGTTAGCACTTGAAGAAACACTGGGATCCACAGGCTTGGAACATTGGCTGAGAGCTCTGAAGCCCAACCCCACTAGGTAATTGTTTTGAGACTTCCACTTGACTTTGGAGGCTTGGAACGAGAATCCAACAGTCTTAATTCCAGGTCTAGATTGTTCTCTGCACATCCAGGTACTTCTGTCTACATCAGGTGACACTTCTGCCATAGAAAGTCAGTTCTTTCTGGTATATTCTCAGATGAATCCACATACCCTTAAGGAACAAGGTAGGTATAATTTTCAGTCTTCATTTGATGGGTTTTTTTCTCCCTGGCTTGTCTGGATCCTTTGGACTTAGACTCTATCCTCCAAGAATCCCCATCAGACTTGAAGATGTCACACTGTTGACTAGAACCTGACTTTGACCCTAGTGGCATGTGACAGTGCCTGGTGCAAAGTGGTGGCAATGGCACAGGATGCAGAGAGTTAGAGCCGAGAGAAGCAAAAAGAGAGAAAGTTTTCATGTATCAACATGCTAGTCAGCGTTCCATCACTATAACAAAATGCTTAAGACAGCCGCCTTCTAAAGAGGAGAGGTTAATTTTGTTCATAGTTCTGGTGATTTCAGAGCATGGATGGCTGTCTCTGTCTGCTTTGACTGTGGTGAGACAGGTAGGCAGTAAAAGGGGAAGAGGAGGGGCCAGTGGCTCCAGTGTCCTATTCAAGGGCACACTCTCACAACCCAACTTCCCTTAGGCAGGCTACGTCTCCTAGAAGTTTCCACACCTCCTAATGGCATGCAGGCTTCTCCAGAACATGGATCCTAACTGTAGCAAGCAGGCATGAACTGGATGCTGATCTATGTTACAGAACTTAATCCTTAAAGGAAGCCTGAAGACATCAGCCCCATTTGACAGGTGGGGCAAGTGTGCTGAAGAGGAGCTGTGAAATGCCCACTTTCCCTAGAGACTATGTTTTTGGAAGATGGAGATTGGGTCCTGTTGTTTCTCCATTTTGTAGGGTTTCACATAGTGCTGCTTACCCTTACAGGATAGGGTCTGAGGAGGTGTTTTTTGGGTGAATACATGAATAAATAAAGAGGCCCACTGAAACTTGCAAGGAGAGGTGGTGTCAGAATTTGTATCCAGATCTCTCCCTCCAGAGCTGTCTGGATGGAAAGGAGATTGAAAACTGGTTCTCCCCGTGCTAGGCCACAGGTTGCCTCCTTGAGGGGAGGCTGTGTCTCAGGCTGTGTGGGCCAGATGCAGGGACAGGAAACACTTGCCCCTGGGTCTTTCTTTCTGTGCTCCCAGCTAATCCTGCTGTTCCCCTGGCTTCATCAAAGGGAAGCTGGCCTTCTGCATGTGAATGGGTTAGAACTGGCTTCCTTGCTTCCCTGCACTGAGCCCCTCCCCACCCCCACTCCATGCTGAGCCCCTCCAGAAGTCAGCTGGTGAGAAGCCCTCGGGAGACCCTCGATGTTTTCATTTTAATAAGGCTGTCACTTGTGGTCACCTTCAAACCAAAGCAATCTAGTGGTACAGACAGGGGGGAGGACCGAGCCGAGTCCCAGCAGAGCCAGATGCAGCTGAGGAAGGTGCAGGCTTCCACAGGAGGCTCATCCTTGCTCATCCTGCCTGTCTCCTGGCTGCACAGGGAAACCACCCACTCAAGGGAGAAGGTCTGATTGGGGAGCTGTAGACAATTTCCAGTGACAGGCACGTTCCTGGACACAGACAGAGGGACACAGCAGACAATCCTGGCTCTTCATTCTGCCCTCCAGAACAGAACAGACTGTTAGCCATAGACAACTGTTTCTTTTTTCTTTTTCTATTATTCCCTGATATTTCCAATTTGAAAAGAGTCGTTTACGCGGCGGGGTGGAAGAGGGCATAGTAGACATGGGGGAGAAATTGAAAATGTCATTTTAAAATGCCCCTTCCATTCTTTGTTACCGTAGCAGACAGATGGCCATCTCTCACCTCTGCCTGTGGCCAGGAACCACTGCCAGTGGGTCAGCCGAGGAGAGCCATGTGATTTTATTTTCCTTTTCATTTAAAACAGACTGTATAGCCCTGGGGTGAGGGGGTGGTGGAGTGAAGCTTGGGCTGGGGGACTAATTATGGCTCCCTACACGGCTAAGCAGGTTAATACAGAACTGTCACCAGGCGAGCTTTACCTGGGGCAGAAAAGCTGCCCAAATTCCTTCTCTCTTCTGCTTTGCCTTGGGTGTTGAGGCCTTTTAGGACTTTGCCAGTTAGAGAAAGATGGTATGAAAAATCCTGGAGGTTCCTCTTAGCTCTGAAATGGTGCCTGGGCTCTGGTGATCAATATGGCCACCCTATGTGTAAGAGCCAGCCTCTTCCTGCTCCAGCCTGGTGCTGCGGAAGCGGCAGAGCTTGGGGGCATGCATGCGCTCTACCCAGACAGAGGATGTGCTTTAAAGGGACTCAGAAAGCTGCAGAGGATTGTGGCTAATGGCTAAGAGGACTAGAGTTTGGTTCCCACACCCACAAGTCTGTCACCTCAGAAATGCCTTTGATTCCAGATCCAGGAGATCTGATGCCCTCGATTGTCCTCGGAGGCCATCTGCACTCACATACGCATAAGCTTCCCCCATACACATATGATTGAAAATAAAAATAAACCTTAAGTGAATTTATAGCTTAAACTAATACAAAAAACATTGTCTTGGTCAATTCAGGCTACTATAGCAAGCTATCTTAAACCGATTGGCTTATAAATCACTGAAATTTATTTCTCCATGTTCTGGAGTTGGGAAGTTACAGTCAAAGCACTGGCAGCCATGTTCCTCCTAAGGCCTGAGGCGCTTATTCACAGAGAGCATCTTCTCACCCTGCCCAGTAGACAGGCACAGCCATGGTCTCTGTCCCCTTTATGAGAATGCTTCCCTAGTGACCCAGTCACCACCCCAAGGCCCCACCTTCTAACGCTGTCGTCTGTGGGTTTGCAGCATAAAATCGGGACCGCAGCAAGTGGCTCCATACAGATGAGACCGTTCAATCTACAGATGACAAACTTGCAGTGCTCTACAAGAAGTGACCCCAGAGCTCCCTGTCTCTCCCCTTCTGTGGATCTCAGGGTCCAGTTGGCCCTGGCCATATGTCTCAGACAATCCAATAAAATCCACGGTCTTTTAAAGAACAGAGCAAAGATTTCAGACACTGGTGGAAGTGCTCGGAAATGCAGTCTTTGTGGCAGCAGGAAAGTCATGGGTGTTCAGCTTGCACACAAGCTCAAGCACTTAAGACAGATGTGTGTTTTGAGGCAGGGGTGTTCCCCGTTGGCAGAGGGGATGGGGAAACCAGATTTCCCTGGGGACTTTGGGGTGATTTTGGGAAAAGTGTGGGAACGGAGTCTCCCAGACAGTCTGTTTGTTTCCCTGAACTGTGCTGTATCGATACTGCTCTTTGCTACAGCCATGTCCCAAAGCTAGCTTCCCGCCCCCACGTATGCGTCGGTATGTGCACATGTGTGTGGAGGCCAGATGCTAACTCAGTGTCATTCCTCAGGCACTATGCACTGTGCTTTTTAGACAGTGTCCTGCTAATAAGGCTATCTGGCCAGCAAGCCCCAGGTGTCTGCCTGTCTCTGCTGCCCCAGTACTGGGATTAGGAGCGCTCACCACCATACCTGACTTTAGTGGCTCCTGCGGCTCAAACTCAGGTCTCTACTTTTGAATGACAAACATTTGAGCTATGTTCCTAACCCCCAACCAATGCTTTACCCGAGAAATTCCCGGAGAGCTCTCTAGGTTTTGGTCATGGAGGTGGAGACTGGCTCAGCCTTGGAGTGAAATGCTCGCTCTTCAGCCCCGAAAGGTAGCTGTGACTTGCAGACATGACAAGTCTCAATCTTCGCTGTGCGGTGCTGTTTATTGGAGTCCATGTCTCTCCATGTTGAATTCTCTTGAGAATGGATTGACTGAGACATTGACAAGAAGATGCAGCTAAGAGCTGTTTCCTTTCAAAGGAGACCCTGTATGGGTTGGGGCCCCTGTGACTTCTGAAGATACTCTGTATTGGCCAGAACCCCTGTGACTTCTGAAGATACTCTGTATTGGCCAGAACCCCTGTGATGTCTCAGGGGAGGCTTTAGTGGATTCTTCTAAATTAAGTTGAACAAACCAGCTTCAAATATTCTTACATGCTTCCTCTAGAAACTATCTACTTGTATCATAAATTCTAGTACTTCTACTATTCGTACTCCACATTGCCTACAAACTGCACAGAGCCTTTGCTGGCCCAAATGCCCTTATTTTTAACTCAGATAATAGGGTCAGGATGAAGTAAGCAGAATGAGGGTAAACAGCCAGCTGTTCTCCAGTGGAGCAACAACTTCTTCCCCCTCCTCTTCTTCCTCCTCCTCCTTTTCCCTCTTGTTCTCCTCTTCCTCCTCCTCTTCTTTTATAGTACAAATCACCTGGGTTTAGGAGAACCACTTGTGGATTAGCAATGTGAGGAGCACTTTGTCTCCTCCCCTGGGAAGCAGTACAAACAGTCAGATTTCTTAGAACAAGACCACCATTGGAGCTCTCTGGATGTTGTCCTAAGGGCATGCTTACTTACTCAAGAAAATCTCAGTTCTGACAAGAACACCAGGAGGCTGAGCTGTGTTTCTGAGCTGTGCTGTCCCCTTTTCCTCCATGGCTCAGGTGCTGAGTGTCCTGCTGTTCTGGGGAGGTTTGGACAAGAAAAGGGGCTGCCTTTCAACCCAACTTCTGCCACAGGGCTAATTTTCTCCCAGGGCGAGGAAGGCCTCTAGTGTTTCTCGAATTCTTCAGCTCTGAAGTGTGGCTGAGAGGCCTACGCTGCCTTCTGCCACCTGTGTGGAGGAAGCTCTACCCCGAGCCAAGAACACTGGACTTCGGATGCTGTCATACCAGCTCAATAACAGGATGGAAGTGCTGTGATAGAGATAGGCCAAGAAGACAGTGACAAGACCAGTGATACCATCACCGTCCGGTACTCTACACAAGCAGGAGAGAAGTCCAGGGAAGGGGCTGTGTGATATTCTTAGCTTCAACTCCAGGGCAGCCTTGCTAGGATTCTTCTTGCACTGGAGGCAGGCTCAATGGCCACGGAGCTCAGACCTCTCTGTCTGCTCTGTAGATGAGACATGACCAGCCACCCAATGCTCCTATCACTGTCTTCCCAGCAGTGATGGTGGCAAGGCCTTATTTGAAATGGAGTACAGAGAAGTTCAAGCCAGCTCTGTAACAGCAGAGTTAGCGCTACGCAAGCTTCAGAGGCAACTCTGCAAAAATAAAAAAGACCAGCTGTAACTGGACCATACAGTGGAGCACTTTGTATCAAACAACAGTGTAGAAAACAATGCATGCAGTAATTGGTAGCAGTGAATGGAGGCAGACAATGAGTATGACCGGCAGATCAGGTCAGCCTCAGATGTGACAGGAAAATGAGTAAGAGGGATTCATTTCAGAGGACCCTATAGGGGCATATGGCCAAGGATGAGACCCAAGGATGATGTCACAGACTGCACGCTGTAGAGAAAGATCTTCCCTGAAGTGTTCCATGCAGAATACTAAACAAGTGAGTAAGCAAACTGGTATTGGATGGGAGAGGAGGAACAAGAGTTATTGGTACCCATGGTAACTAAGATATCTGGGTTATACGGCAACCTGAAGCATCAAAGATACAGGAACTTGTGACACATAGGACCAAAGCATATAGAAATGGCTTTAGGAGAAACCTGACACTGGACTTACCAATAACTGATGCCAATGTTGTTGCTGCCAATTTGCACAAAGAACCAAAAAAAAAAAAAAAACAAGTGAAGAAGGAAATGTCTTAACAATGTCTTATCAACAAGTGATATCATAAAAAAGAGGTGAACATTCTGAGCTTGAAAGGCACAGAAAGCACGAGAAGAGAAAGGATACCTCATCCGAGGCAATGAAAAATATATTTAACTTGGCAGGAGGCAGTGTAAGCAAACTTGATGATAGAGCAATAGAGATTCAAAATTTGAAAGGAGGAAATAGAGTAAAGGAAAATGAGCAGCGCTTTGGAGAAATGGGAGACACCATTAAATACGCCAATGGTATACTTTCTGGGGATAGCAGAATGTGAAGAGAGAAAGCCAGAAAAAAGGTATTTGAAAAAGAATAGCCAGTAACTTTCTGGGTACAATGAAGTGTGTTAACTGCTACATGCAAGAGGGTAAAATTTCCAACCACTCAAGCCTGATGACCCTAGCTTGATTCCTGGAACCATCGTGGAAGATGAGAGCCTACTCACTGAAGTTGTCCTCTGACCTGCATGTATGTGCTGTGGCATATGTGTATCCCTACACACACACACACACACACACACACACACACACACACCACCTATATACTATGTGATAAATAACATTTAAATTAAAAGTTTATTCCTCCCCAAATAAACTGTATAAAATAAGCACAAAGACCACATCCAAACGTACTATAGTCAAAATACTGAAAGCTGAAACAGAATACCTTGAAAGATGTTATGTAAAGACACATATCACAAGTGAATAAAAATACAGTTGACATATGACTTCGCCTTTGAAACAATGGCAGCTAGAGGCAGTGGGAGGTCACCTTCAAGGGGAAGGGAAATGACAGAAAGCAAGCAAGCAAGCAAAAACAGTCAACCAGATAGAAGTCCACACAGCTATGGCCACCCAATACTTGGCAAAGGTGCCAAAAACATATGTCAGAGTAAAGACAGCATTTTTAACCAATGGTGTCAGGAAACTTCGAAGAAGAATGTAAACAAATCCCTATCTATAATCCTATACAAAAATCATTTCACAGTGGGCTTTAAAGTAAAACCTGAAACTTTGAAAATACTTCAGGAAAATACAAAAAGAAAACACTTCAAAGATAATGGTGTAGGCAAGAACTTTCTGGAAAGGACTTCAATGACTCAGGAAGTAGTTGTTCAAATTGGCAAGTGGTATTGCATGAAGTAAACAAGATTAGGCACAGGAAACAAAAGCACTAACAATGAAACACAGGCTACAGAGTGGGAGAAATACTAGCTATACATCTGATAGGGCATTAATGCCTAAAATATATAAAGAGTGCACAAAATTAAATCCTACACAAAAGAAATAGTCTAATTAATAAATAGTGAGTAGACAGTTGTTAAAAGGTGGTGTACTGATGTCCCGAAGATATATGAAAACTGTCAACATCTTGAGCCATCAGGGAAATGTACTGTTGAGGTTCTGTCTTACCTAAGTTAGATCATCTGACAGGCAGAAAACAGTAAATGCTGGTGACAATGAAGGACAGAAGGAATTCTTACATACTGCCAGCAAGAGTGTGACCTCCAATCACTATAGACATCAATATGGAAGCTCCTCACAAACTGTTAGTAGAATCATTGTAGGTTCCAACTGACCCACACCTGGGGAGATACCCAAAGGATCTATGTGAGCCTACAGAGATATCTACAATCCATGTTTATTGTGTTATTCACAGTAGTCAAGTTGTGGGATCATCCTAGATGTCCTTCATGTCTTAGTGGCTAGATGTTCTTCATGTCTTAGTGGACAAAGAATATATACTACTTATACATTATAGGGTTTTATGTAGCCACAAAGAAGAATTAAGTTGGGCCAAGGATGTAGCTCACTGGCAGAGGGCTTGCCTAGCATGTGTAAAACCCTTGTTTAGTCTTCAGTCTTAGAGGAAAACAGGGAAGAATGAACACATTTCAGGGAAAATGAAATGAAATAAGCTTGATTCAGAAAGGCAAATGTTGCATGCTTCCTCCTGTATGTGAACCCTAGATAAATGGATGTTTATATGTACGTATGATACGAAAGATAAAGGGAGACTGGGAAGAGGAGGGGGCTGGTGGGGACGGTAAGGGAGGACAAGAGAGAATATGGTGGGCAGATATGGCCAAGATACATGGTATTGTTGGATGAAAATGCTCCAATGAGCCCACCATTTTGTACAATGAGTGTGTGAAAGCAAAATGACAGCATCACCAGATAAACAGAATTTGTTGCTATCAAATCCACATTATAATAAATATACACAGTGTTATTCAAATTAAATGTGAGTGACAAGGGACAGTCATTTGAATTCACAGACAGAGCATCACTAAAGGTAATTGTATAGGCAATCATAAGAGATAATGAGGTTGTGTATCCTTCTTTTACTCTTAAGTGATTTAGAATAAACAATATGTAAATAATTGTGTTTGTAGGCATAAAGTATACAGAAATAATACATAATAACAGCGGGAAAATGGGGACGAGAGAACAGGAATATGTGGGAATAAATTTTTGTATTTCACTATAATTAAGTGAATGAATGTGGATGGATTAAAATGCACCAGTTAACTAAAAACATAGTTCAAGACATATAAATTTATGTTACCTGTTCTCATCACACAAAAAGTAAAGTAAAGCATACTTCAACTGATTTATTAATTTCACAATGTACTATATATCAAAACATTACATTGTGTACCATAAATATATATAGTTTTTATTTGTTAGTTATGAGCTTCATAACTTACCAATTATCATGATGGTGAAAAGGAATATAGTTGAAGTCATTAAAGATACTAAAATATATAAAAATATTCACCTGATATATAAGAAAGCAGGTGAGGGGAAACAGGAGAACAAAAAACACGCAAGACATAGTAAATAAAAAGCAAAGGTATAGATGGAAGTCACCTTTTTCAATAATAGCATTGAATATGAGTGGGTTAAGCTTTCCATTCAAAATACAGAGGCTGTAAAACTGGTAGAAAACACAAGACACAACTATAGTAAGTTACTCATTTGATTAAAAATGCAAAGAATTTGAAAGGAAAAGAAGGGGGAAGTATACTATACAAACTGAATCCGTAAAAAATATGGAGTGACTGTACTCATATCAACTGAATTAAACAGGAGATAAAAGGGACATTTTATAAAAATTCCAGTCAGGAAATGTGTAACGGTTGTAAATATATATGCACCTAATAACAGAGACTCTGAACACACAAAACAAAAGTTGGAAACATTGATTTGACAAGTAGTTTAAGAATAGTTTCAAATTTCAATATTTTCTTTAAATAATGGGTAGAATAGCTAAGCAGATGTATAACAAAGACAAAAACTTTGAATAAAACTACACTCTTAAGTAGCCTGAACAGACATCTCTAACTTGCTCCACTTAGCCCCATTCAATAGTAGTAGAGTGCATATTTTTCTCAAATGCACATGGCACATTCCCCAGAACAGACTCTATGCTAGACCCTGAAATAAGTCTCAACAAATTCCGAAGGATTTAACTCATATAAAGTACATTCCCACACAGAATGAAATTAGACTCAATAAAGAAGGAAATCTGGGAAGTTAAAAATGTATGTAAATCATCTTTCCTCTAAATAAGCAGTGGATTAAATAAAAAAAATCAAAATGGAAATTACAAAACACTTTAAGATGAACAGAAATCGAGAGGCAACATATAAATGCACGCAGGCAAAGTAGATACTAGAGGGAAATGAATAGCTAAAAACAGATCGGCTTAGCACTTGAAGTCAACTGTAACATTTGAAAATGCTTTTATGATACCTCATACATTGTATGGAAATTTAAGAAATAAGAAGAAAGCTCTCAAATAAGCTACTTAACCATAGTAAAGTCGCAAAGGGTCTCCTACAAAAGATTTTCAGTATGAAGGAACAGCATGGTTGAGTTTTGGTGAGGGCTGTGTTCTGGATTGCAGAGTACTGAATTCTATGTGTCCTCCCTTGGTGGAAGGGGCTGACTAGCTTTCTGCGGTCTCTTTCATTAAAAGGGTGACTAATCACATTCATAAGGGACAATCACCAAGATTCTGTAGCCTGACCTAAACCATCACTATGGTAGTTAGACTTCAGCAATATGAGTCTTCAGGGAAAGTAAGCATTCAGACCACAGCAGAATGCAAAATGGGCAAACGGCTTTGGAAAACAGTTTGGGAGTTGCACAAAATTTTAAACACAGAGTTACCATGTGGCCCAGTAGTCTTTCTTCTAGTTGCATACCTAAGGTCATTTAAAATGCACATTACACAAAGACTTAAACATGAATGTTATAGCTGAATTATTCATCAAAGTCAAGTGGATGCAATCCAAATGTTTACCAATGGATGTGTGATGTGTGTCAAAACAGAACATGGGATATCAATAGGACATTTCTTATGCCATAAAAATAAAGGAAGTACTTATCATTTCAGGGAGGGACCTTGAAATCAGGCTGCTAACTGATAAGGAGCCAGAACAGACTACATATTGTATCATTAGGTCTGAGTGCTTCAGCAAATTTATAGAGACAGAAATGAATTTATGAGCGAGTGCCTGGGGCTGGGCTGGAGGCTTCGGGTTAGAGGGTGAGTTTTTGTCAATACGGGGGTCCTCTCGAGGATGATGAAAATGTTCTAAATTAGACTGGTGATAGCGGTATGTGAAGTATACAAGTGAGTCCACCGAACACCGTTGGCTGGGGCACTTAGGTCACTGGTATGCTGTATAAGTTCCGCATCAATGGAAGCATTGAAGGTGCTACTGACTTCAGGTAGAGGTTTCCCAATTCTGGGGGATGCAGGAGAACCTTTCCGAGTTTTAGACTCCCTTTGCAGTGAGGTCTGTCTGGGAAGAATAGCAGATACTGGTTAACTATGGGCTCTTTGGACCTGACATTCTCTTCCAGAACTGTGCATTCTCTTCATCTATTATGCAGATGTAAGCACACACACGCAGACTGGCATGGTCTAGAAAATGCTTTTGGTCCCCAGCAGGATTGTGTACTATGTGCTGTGTCTGTCTTCTAGCAAAGCAGAGAGGAACTAAGAAGCAGGAGACATGCATCATCCCTCACTTAAAACTGTGCCACTCCCCAAAGTGTAAATACAACTGTTTCTTCGGATCAGGGTTAGGGTTCCAGTGAGTGTGGGCTCACCACCCTGTGAAACCTGGGAGTGCTGTTGAGAACACTGCATGGTTTTAAGATGTGAGAATTGCTTCCTTGGTGATTGTCGGGGACAAAAAAAGTCTGGATATGTAGTAATTATCCCACCAGTGTTTTGAGGGGGTGTCTGTGAAAAAAATGGAAGAAACATCCCTTGCACACCTTGTAATGTTTGGTTAACATCCATCTGTCTACAGAGGAGGAAAGCCAGGGGGCTGGAGAGCTACTCAGCTGTCAAGAACACTGGCTGCTCTTGCAGAAGACTGGGATTCATTTCCCAGCACCCACGTCAGGTGACCACAACTGCCTGTAACTCCAGTTCCATAGATCTGACTCTGTATTTTGGCCTCAGAAGACACCTGCACCTGAGTAGACATACACATACATACCCAGTTATGTAACTGATAAGAAATTTAAGAGAGGAAAGCCAGGCTTCACAATGCCTTTCAGAAGCTTAGAGAAATGAGAGAGGGACTTAGGATGGGCCCATTGTGTCATATGTATTTCTTCAGACTCATGAACTGACAAAGGAGGTCCTTGGGTGGTGTGGACAATTGTCTGTATTCTGTCAATTATGTTTTAAATAGACGCTGATTGGCCAGTAGCCAGGCAGGAAGTATAGGCAGGACAGCCAGATAGGAAGTAGAGGCGGCTCAATGAGAACAGGAGAATTCTGGGAAGAAGGAAGCCCATTCCTCGGCAGTCCTGACCCTACCACAGAAGAAGCAAGATGTGACTGCCCCGCTGAATAAGGTACTGAGCCACGTGGCTAGCATAGACAAGAATAACGGGCTAATGTAAGTTATAAGAGTTAATAAGCCTGAGCTAATGGACCAATCAGTTTATAGTTAATGTAGACTTCTGTGTGATTTTCTTTGGGACTTAACGATCGTGGGAACCGGGTAGGACAGAAACCTCGGACAACACTTGGGTATCCTCTATACCATGGGTTAAACTTCATTGGGCAGTACAGGTGTGCTCCAGACTAAAAGGCAATGGTTGTTTAGAGAACCGGAGACCATATATCAAACCAAACAAGTTGTAGCCAACAGCTTTAAAATGAAGCTCATTTGTCCCCTCTTCTTGCTGGAACACTTACATTTTATATCCACAAGAAGGGTAACCAGTGGCCTTAAGAAGGATGTATGTTGCTTCAGTTCACAGAATATCATGCCTTCTCCTTACACGTTAGAGCTGTTAAAGATTTCTAGGGTGAATCCCGGGCTCCCTAGTAAACCAACTCCTGTTCTGCCTTTGGTTTTGAATGGTATGTGAGTCCAGATGTGCTTTGGGGGAGTGTATCTGTGAGGTGCCAAGGACTGGAAGGAGGCCCGCCCTTGTGCATGCCAGGCAAGCTTTCTATGCTAAACTATACCCCCTGCTTTTTTGTTGCAGGGTCTCACTATGTAGCCCAGGCTGATCTCATACTAGCTTTTCTCCTGCCTCTGCCTCATGAGTGCTGTGGTCACAGGGATGCACCACTCCTGGATGAGGAATTGGATTTTTTCAGAATGTTCTGGGCTATTTATTTTTCTTTTGAAAAACTTTGTTATTTTGCGTGTGGCTGTGCAGCACATACATGCAGTATCCTGGAGGCCAGCAGATGTTGGGTCCTCTGGAACTGGAGTTATGGATGGCTGTGAGCTACCACGTGGGTGCTGGGAATTGAACCTGAGTCTTCTGACTGAACAACAAGTGCACCATCTTCCCAGCACCATTCTAGGCTATTTCTCATGGTCTAATGGTTCCCCAAGAGGGGGCGATGGTCTCAGCACCCACTCTGACCACAGAGTAGCACTGGGGCTTGTGCTGGACTTAAGGTATGTATGATATCAGTGTGAAGTGAGGGTGTTTAGACCCCCAGATAAACTAGAGAGAATGCTCTCCTTTCTTGGTTTTAGAAATCTTTTGGTCCTGGGAAGCGAGGCTTGCCACAGGAAGGATGGATGGCTCAGGTATTATCTAGAAAAGCCAGTCCATTTCCTTGCAGGAACAGCCTGTCAATATGTTTTTGTCTACTTGACAATGTGTGGGAAACATCCTTGATTTTTTTTTTTGTAACTGTGCATATAATTTCTTAGTATTTCACTTCTGGGCATTGATTAAAGCTTTTCTGTCTCTTTAGAGTCATTAAATAGAAAAAAGTCTGCTGGAGACAGATTGGTGATGTTTCTAGGGACCCGCTTAGAGAGGTGGGGGTCTGTAAATTGCTGAGAAGTTCGTTCTGGTCCTTGGCAAATAGACATTACTAGCCAACGTTTGCTGTGTGTTTATTACATGTGGATACCATGGTAAATGCTGGCCACAAATGACCTCACTCTGTATTCCTACAATCAGGATGAGACGCTACTATGTTCCCCTTTTCTGATGTAAAATGAAGACTCGAACATTAAATAATATAGTTAGTGCTACTCAGCATGTCGTAAGAAAGACACTAAGGCCACATGGTCTGACTGGATGAAGGTGTTACACCAAACCCAAACCAGCATCTAACGACCTAGGGGTTGGCTCCCAGGGCATAGGCATAATCCTAGAGTGTCAAATCTGGTGATGTATATTTGGGTCCCTTCCAAGAATATGCGAGAGCATTGGCACATCTGTGCTTGTGTTTGTGCTCAGAGGGAAGAGGAGGCACCTTGGGGAACTGTCCTTTCTTTGTCCACCCACAGTCACTCAGAAGGCGACATTTGCATAAAGTTGTCTTAAGATGACAGTGGCATCCACTGGTGGCTGCTGTCCTGGTAGGCAGAGTGACTGTGTTGAAGGGCGGGAGGGAATTCCAGGCTGTTATGTTCTCTCTCCCTGTTTGCCTACGGCGTCAGAAGGGAGCCTTTAGGGTAATTTCCACTGCATAGATGAGCAACCTGAGAAGCAAGGATAAGAAGACACTCAATGAGGTTTGTCCAAGTTAGTCAACCGAAGTGGGCCAAAGACTATGCTAAGTACTTCAGATACATGATCCCAGGAAGTCCTCCCAACAGCTTTGGTGAACAGTCTGTTTTACCAATGAGGGCACAGATGGTGTTGGCTGCTTTTCTTGTTCATGTTAGTAAATACCTCGCAAAACTGCTTGAGAGAAAAAGGGTTTGGCTCCGGGCAATGGAAGACACTGTGGTCTGTGGTGAGAGGTCAGTAGATGGAAACCTAAATTCTATCCAAGGACACAATTTTGGGTGCCCCAGCCTGTTCCTAGAAACAGCATGGGAAGAGAACACAGAAGATCTCATGAGAGGGTTCCATGGCTCAGGCCTAGATCTAGAACAGACTATTTCTACCATGTTTAACTGGCAGTAACTCGGTTATGTGGCACCACCTGACTGCAAGGGAAATGGATTCAAGCTTATCAGTCTGGAAGAAAAGCGGAGGTGAGGCTGTGAGAACAGGGCAGTCTCTGTCACAGGGCCATTGTGTAGAGTCACTTGCTGTGCGACAGTGCACAGCCCCTGGTGATAAACTGCATCCATCCCAGTGGTCCCAAAGACTGCGTCACCTGGTATGTGGTAGCAGTCTTAGTTCATGTAAGCATACACTATGATACTAGTAACATGACCATGACTCTTGAAAAAGAAAGAGTTTAATTTTATGTGTGTGAGTGTTTTGTCTGCATGTATGTCTGTGCACTTAGTCGTGCAGTGCCCTCAGAGACCAGAAGAGGGCATCAAAATCTTCAAACAGGAATTTTGGGTGGTTGTTAGCCACCTTGTGAGTGCTGGGAATCAGACCTGGATCCTCTGGAAGGTCAGTCAGTGCTCACCAGGCACTTGGCCATCTCTCCAGTTCCATGCCAGCACCTTTTCTAAGTACTAATTACAATGTCTCTCTATCATTAAACCACACATGAGGCATCTGGATGTCATGCTAAGATACGGTGCTGCCGGTACAAAGCCAAGAGTAGACCCCAGCAACTCTGAATCTCCATTATCTGCATTGCCTCTCACACTCCTCTGAGTGTCAACCCAAGTTCTGTGTGTCTGGACACTGGATGCTCTGTGTGACGAGGTGATTTTGGTGACAGCAGTCCTACAGATTGTGCTTCGTATGGCTGCCCACCTCACTCAGGATCAGACCTGTCAAAGTCCTGGCTTATGTGGTGGTCAGGGACTCTGCTAGGAAGGACAGGTGAGTGACACCCTGTTATTCTCCCCGGGCAGGCTGGGCTGTCGTTAGCATTCAGGAGGCTGTAAGTCTTCTGTAAAAATCTGCTGTTGAAAGGGTTTAGGAACAACAGACATAAACACACTCTTGCTGAACGCCTCCCTCTGTTGGCGTTTCTGTGAGTATGGAGCTAAGAATTTCCTATGCTTGTTGAACAGCAAAGGGAACTCTGGAATGCTGTTTTCCTTTGACGGGCATGTCCAGAAGTCTGTTTTTAGCAATGTTAGCAATGTGGCTAAATATGAGCAGGAATGTGGACTGTATTTGCCATGTTTCTTAAAGGGCAATATGTTTCTCTTCTTGCCTCTAGACCTTATTTGTTACAAGGGAGGATGAATATACTTCTTTTGGAAAATGCTGAGTTTCATTGCCTCTTTCCCTGTCTCCTCACTGGTCCATCCTAGGGAAGTGGGGCTGCCAATTTTTCCTCCCTCTCTCCTACAGCACTCCTCGTGGAGAGCTTAGATCTGTAAACTCGAGAGGTCTGAGCACATGATGCGTGCATTTAGGGTTTCAGGGTCCACTCATTTTCTCTTGCTGACGGGGAGGGATTTTACATGTGTACTTCCTCCAGAGCCTGAGTCTTGGTATGCTGCGCCAGCTTTGTCTGTCCTGTGCCATGCTCTGTACTTGATCTTGGGTCTTCCACCATGGCTAAAGAGTGGCCTTGCAGTTAGAGTTGAGTTATAAGAGTTCTCCTGGGGAGCTGTAGACAGAAGGTCTCAATGATAAACCAAAGTTTCATTTCACTTAAGTTCACCCTGGGGAACCAATGAGTTTCTTGAACTTACTTACAAAGCATGGGTAAGGGGGTCTTGGCAGAACTGTGAGTGACCCTAAGGCATTCCCTTAGCAATATCGATGGAGCCCCCCACCCCCAGCCTCCCATTAGTCTTCCCCAGTTTATATCTCTAGCACCTCTCTGAGACCCCAAGAACATGTATAATCAGGGCCAAATTGCATGTACATGTCAGGGAGCAGTGGCTGAAGTATCAGGAGACTGTCCAGTCTTCCTCCCCATCCCTCATTTCGTGAAGGAATATCAACAGTCATAGGCTGGGGAGTGATCAATGCTTGCAAGCATGTACAGTTGATTAGAGGAAGACGACAGTTGTCTGGCTTGGAGGATGGCCCTCTACCTCCATGAGAAGCTCCAAGGGTCACTGCTTGCTTGATGGTGATTAAGGGGGTTTGAGGAGGTTTCCCGGGCCCAGATGTCGGAAAGATAGTAACAAATAACATCTGTTCTCATCAAAAAGCAGAGTGGATAGTACAAATCTCTGGTGACTTTCAATAAATTCTGGAGTTGGCTTTTGGGACCCAGAGGGGAGGCAGCTTCCTCTGTGTGCCTAGAGTATCTACAGTATTCCCAGAGAGAGAGAGAGAGAGAGAGAGAGAGAGAGAGAGAGAGAGAGAGAGAGAGAGAGAGAGAGAGAGACAGAGACAGAGAGACAGAGAGAGACAGAGAGACAGAGAGACAGAGAGAGAGACAGAGAGAGAGAGAGGAGAGACAGAGAGAGAGAGAGAGAGACAGTGAAGAACTCACTCCCTGGAGTCTGCTTAGGTGAGGCTTTTCTTACTTAATGGTATCCCTGAGTCTTCATCTATTGGACTTGGGGAAGAATATTGGTCAGGATGCTGATTGGTAAGGAATAAGAGACATTGCTCAGCCTTAATTCTGCATGGTTCAGGGAGGGAATCCAGGACAATGGCAAAAATCAACTCATAAAGAATCAAGGTATGGCTTCCTTTCTTCCTTCCTTCCTTCCTTCCTTCCTTCCCCTTTCCTTTCTACCATAAATCTGTTGATTTAGTCCACAGACACTTAGAAGGTACTCCACATGTCAGATTCCATGCCAGGTGGCCAGAGTGACTCAGTGGGAAGGTGTAGTCCTTGTCTATAAAAAGCTCCAAGTCCAGTACAGAGTGGAGCTTGGGTAGATGGCAGTAATTCATTGTTAGGGTGGGATGTGTTGAGTGCAGGTGGCCAGGCAAGTGGCCTGAGAGACCCATGTGTGTCAGTTCCGGCAGAAAGAAGTATTTGAACTGAATACCGAAAGATGTGTTGACTCTCAACTACAAAACCTATGTGGATGGCTAGAAGCCTCAGACAGGCAGACCCGTGTGTATAAAGTGTGGAAGGTGGGAAGCAGTGAAGGTTTATAGCTTGCATCTCCATCAGTTCAGTGGAGAGGTTTTCTTCCCTTGTCCCTTTGAAAGGCTTTTGTGTTTCTGTTATTCACTGGGCTAGTGGAAGAGGTCTGTGAAATATTCTGTTTATGATGGGTAAGGAGTGAGACTCTGTCGGCCATTGTATTCCTTCCTCACCTTTCCCTTTGAACACATAACAGGAAACGTGAAAGATAACACCACCCATTCATCATTCTGACAGGCCAGTCTGAGGTTGCCAGCTACTCTTATTCCACTACGGTGTAACTTCCAGAGCAGCGGAAGGAGGGCTAAGATATGATGCTCTGAACTGCGTCCTCCCCTCTGGAAGGCTGCTCAAGTCTCCAGCTCTCTCTAAGTTTTCTCTTCTTGGGATAGTTAGCCCACAGAAGTCAATCAAAAGTATGACCCACTGCTGTGGCATTTGGCAGTACCCAATCACAGAGATGGCACAGCACCAGAGCTGGATGCTGGGGACCTCCCCCACTGGGCCCAGCAGTCAATGAGATGCTGGTTCTTAGGGATAGGGGTGGTACAGGAGGGAGGGGCCAGGATAGCCGGGGCATCTCTCAAGTGACTTGGGAAAGCAGAGGTTCACTCCATGGCAAGAAATTATTCCAGTATTTTAAGAACTGATAGTGCTAGAGCAGCATATACCAAGGAAATGACAACTCCGAAATAAAGAGATGAAAATTTATGAGCCATGTTCTGATTATTTAGAGTCCAATCAAAAATTTTCCTGGTAGCTGCTGCTTGTCAACAGAGGAGATTTTGTCTGTGAGACTTGGAGTCTTCCAGATGTTGGGCAGTTTTCAAAACAAAACAAAAGAAACCATTTTATTGAGAACATTACATAATATTTCATTAGTTTCTTTGTGCCTGGTTTGACAGAACAAAGCTGAATGTCACACCTGCCCCAGCCATCAGTTGGCCATGCTATGTAGGACAGACTGTTGTGGTTGAACTGTATGAATCCCGTTCGTCACAAAGATATGGAGACTCAGAATGGAGAAGCATGTTACAGCATCTTCAGATAACTGTAGACATTCTCGTTTGATGTGACAGCTGAAGGAGTCAAATCATATATTTTAGAGATGGTTGTGATGTAGAACCCATTTAATATGGTGGCTAAGACGCACTTTGTTTCTTCCAAGTTCTCCAGTCCTAGGGCTGGAGAGACGGCTGACTATTTAAGAACACTTGCTGTTCTTGCAGAGGACCCAAGTTCAGTCCCCCAGTTTCCAGCATCCACACTGGGCAGCTCACAGCTGCCTGCAACTCTAACTAAGGAGATTCATTGCCCTCATCTGGCCTCTGAGGGCACCCGCACATGTGTGCCTGTGTACACAGAGACACACACATGACTAATAGAATAACAAAAATAAACCTCTGAAGTTCACTGCTCTGTTTTGTACCCTGACTCTTGAACCCCTCACCCAGACACATTTCTGAAACACCATGCATTGTTCTGTGGAAAAGTCAGGTTCCCAAGTCACCTTCTGGGTGTGACTAGATTTTGTCACACAGTGCACTAATCCCCTGCACTCATATCCCTACCCACAGTGCTGAGCATCTGGCGGTGTCCTCTGGTCCTCACAGTAGTAGGGACAAACTTTGAAATTTTCCAATTTTTCCTTTAAAACCTTGAATTTTTGTCTTTGAGGGAAAATATTATCAGTTATTTGAAGTGACAAAGCTTTGAAACAAGCCACCAAATTCCCAAGTTTGAATGTTTTTGCTGTCTGTTGTTCTTTCAAGTAGCAACAAGGTTCCACAAAAAAAGTGGCCAGTTCAGGCTGAAACACAAACAAACAGCCAGACAGGGTTTGTTTGTTTTTCCCTTGAGACAACTTAAGCATACAATAGAATGCTGTATGGGTCTGGGTGTGTACACATGCTTGCTTGGCAGAGCCAAGAGGAGTAATTCACACAGTGGTTTGTGGGTTTGGCTTTGTATTCCAAACTGCCAAGGAACTTCAAGGGGCAAATGGCTTTTTGTGGGGTTTAACTGAAGGTTTGCCTACAGTACCTACATGTTCAAACACGCTCCTGGAAGCTCTGGCCGCTTCTTCACTGCTGAGAGCAGAGCTCAGTCTCCCCAAGGGGCATCTCCCAGGATCTTACCAGCTGTTGGGACCTGATTGCTGTTTACTTGGCTTTTCTTTGCTTAGATTCCACCATACCAGCTGTCCCCTTGTGCTTGTACCCTCCCTCCCCTTCCCGGACAGAACTTCCAGGCTTTTCTTGGAACAACTCTGTCTGCCCTTGTACTTCCTGTCCCCAACTGTTGGCAGAGGACCTGCTTCAATTTTATCTTCTTGGGCCCGCTAGATCTGTCATTTGGGCAAAAGTCCCCTGGAATCTCAGAGCCACTTCTTCTGCTTCCTTATTTTGCTCCCTCCTTTTGCTCCCTCGCATGTGTTCTCCTTTATCTTTCCTGCAAGAACACACTCCTTCAAATATCAGCACTGTCTGGCTAGCTCAGCTCCTGATGCCCTTCTGCTGTGAGCTCTGATGCTCTCCCAAGAATTTCCTTCTCTGTTTTAGCAGGTGCAATGCACAGTTAGCTGGTTGAGTAGAGTTGTCCAAATCATGGTTCCCTCACTTGGGTTACCTGGGGCCTGGGGAATCATGGGCTTCTTAAAGATAAGGCTATGCCTAGGGCACCTCTGCCTTTCCCTCCCAACCCACGGATGCTAGCACACCATGTGTGTTCTGCTTCCGCTGACAATGGGTCTGCATGGCTCTGGTTTGCTTCTTGCTTTTCTAAAAGAGCTGGAAATCTGAGTATTCCATGGCCACTCTGGTGACCAGGGCTTTAGGAGGTGTCATGGTGATGCGTGCTCTTTAGGTCTATATTTAAATGTGTGTGTGACAGCCCCCTGGACCTCTGGTCTTTTGACGCTCTGCCTGTCGGGAATGGGATGTAAATGTGTCCTTTGCTGGTGTTAGATGGAGAGGAATTTTGTGGTGACAACCTTTTTCATTTATTGATCATACATGGCTTCTACATGCTTTTCAGACAGAAACAGAACTAGAGCACTCCGTGCCCCCCTGAATTGTATCTTTACTTATGGGTGGACTCTGGGTACACCTTTTCCGTCCATTCAGAATATGTGAGTTGAGCAATGACTTTGATTAGGCACCAGGTTTGAGAGGACTGAAGGACATCAGATAGGCTCACATTTGTTGGGACAGAATTCACATCTAGAGGGCCTGTTGCAGTGAGGCAGAATCTGGGGGATGGTCCTGGGAGATGTGGGGGACTAAGGTGGGACTGGCATTACGTTCCCTGGCAGGGACTCCAGGGCATAGGGGTTGGGAAGTGGAGGTGCATTCACACTGCTTTAGAAAACATCCTCCACATGGTGAAAAACCAAGAGAGGCTGCTCAGAAAACACATGGAAAGTGCTAGATGCTCACAAAAGCACACATGAATAGCTTTCCTGGGGTGGGGGTGGGGAAATAAGACAGCCAAGGGCCTTGATTCTATGATGTGGTAAAGATGAGAGAAAAATAGTTGAGCATCATGGTAGCTCTTAGTATCCCCTTAGGGTGGGGTACATCTGTTTATGCTCTACAGGGTCAAGCATACCATTGAGGGTTGGGGGTGGGTTCCGCATTGTGTATCATTGACTCTACAGGGCAACAGATGGGCACATGACCCCTTCACAGGAAGGGCAATGCTAATGAGGAGCAGTCACATAGCCCCGTAAGTGCCCTCTGCCACCCGGGCTCTGCCTTCCTCCCTGACTTCCCCCTCCAACTGTCAATTCTCTCATTCTGCTCAGGCCCAAGGGCTGTCCCTCCAACTCAACAGCTTTGCTTCTGCCCCAGACCTTCGCCCTGCTGCTTCCTCTGCCTGCGGTGTCCGGCTCTTTGCTTCCTTCAGACCATCCAGCTCATCCCATTCCAACCCCTTCTCAGTGCCTCTGTGCCGTTTTCCTTTGTGCACCAATAATGGCCAGAGACTCCTTGATCCATCTGTTCCCCTGTTGCCTTTCTCCACCAGGAGACTAGAAGTTTCACGAGGGCAGGCACATGGTCTTGTTCATCTCAATGTCTCATCTGACATAAGCAGGTCTTTAATAAGTCCATTTGAGTGGAGACTTTATCTGTGCAACAATAAAGTTCATCCCAAAGTGGAGAGGCTCCCAGCAGGCACCATGGCAGCCTGTCTAGATGCTTCTCTCACACCAAATGTGAAGTGGTTGTGTGAATTCTTTGTAGACCCTAGGTGGAGATTTCTGGTGTCCTTGATAAGACTAGCCAGGAGGGTCACAGCACCAGGTGGGATAGAAAACCCAAAGGAAAGCAGCAGCTGCATCCTTCAAGCTGTACTGGATGTGACTGCAGCAAGTAAGGCCTGCAGAGGGTAGAGTGTAGGACTGGGGAGGGCAGTGGCCTGGGTGTGGAGGTCAGCGGGGATTTTTACCATCCTGTCTTCTGTCTCCCTGCTTAGATCAGTGTTCAACTCCAAAAGAGAAGGTCTGTCACCAGCTAGTTCAGGTGAGAAGTGCAGAAAGCCCTGGCTACCCTGCTTCCCGGAAGGCAGGAATTACTCTCAGCCAGCCCTTTTGGCTCTGGTTGAGGGCCATTTGCAAGCCAGATGGAAATGAACCCATGGTTTTAGTTAGAGCTTGAGTTGTATTATATTTCTGAGTTCTTCCTCTTCCCGGACTTACCCCTCTGCCCTGTGTTTGCCCTGCTCTTAAAGTCCCCTGGGTCAACACTCCGCATGGAAATTAACCTACAGTTTTAGTTAGAACCCGAGTTGTCTTGTATTTCTGAGTCCTGCCTCTTACCCAGACTTCCCCTGGGTTAGCACTCCAGCTCCTGATCCTTGCTCAGCCTTAGGGTGCTTCTGTCCTGTGACTTTGACCCCTCTGGCTGTCACAGCTGGGACACAGCAAGCCTGCTTCTCTTGGGACATGAGCAAGAGACAAAAGACACACAGACCATAAATTGTCCTTAACACACACTGCCTTCTTTTCTGGGCTACAGGGGGCTGGGAAACAGGCTTCAAATGATGTTGGCAGGATAACACCTTGCTGTCGTCTCACTAGGATGTCCTGGGTCTGGAGGAGGATAAAGGATACATGGGACTCCTAAGTTGGTTGCCTTGTCCAGGACAGGCTAGACACACCCTGGTCCTGTGGCATGGTAATGCTTATGAGCAGGGAGAGTGGTGCATCTGACCCTAATCCTGCTGAGCCCAGACCAAGGAAGCAGTGCTCTGGAGTAGTGACAGATAGGGCAGGCCAGTGGTCACTGGAGCTGTTGGTGTAACATAGTGGCTAACTGCAGCAGCAGCATCTGTTTCTGTTGGCCAGGCACTCGGCTTGGGTGGTACCCATCTATTCCAGCTGTCAAGTATCTTGACTATTATTCCTGTGAGGGAGGTCTCAGTTGTTCATACGTCAATGTCTGCACAACCTGATCCCAGCACTGTGGACACTTGAACTTGAAGGTGAGTTCCGTAGCAGAGCAATAAAGGGAGAGGTTCTGAGCAGAGGGAACAGCTGAACAGAGACATGAGAAAGGCTGGAGTATTCTCATGTATCTTGGGGATAGTCCTGTGAAAACCTTTGGTCAGGAAGACCTGGTTGGGGGATGACCAGGATGGCACTGTCCTCTGCTTTCCCGACCAAAACCCGATATATCTGCTGATGCTTGCACAGAAGGCTTGCATCTGGGAACAGTCTAGAAAATCTGGTCTCTAAAAGATGGTTGCATGCTTGGGCCTCATGGTGAAGTTGACAAGGCCGTGGCTACTCTGATTGTTACATAGAAGCCTCTGTTGTACAGAGATAACTGTATGTCTTCTGTCTGTCTGTCCTATATTTAGCAATTTTTTTTTTTGTCAAAAGCTGCAAGATACAGAACTCTCCATCATCTACACACCCTTTATCTGGCCTTGCACTCAAGGTCATAGGAAGCCCTCTGTGCGAGGACTGGGAGCACTTTTGTTGAGCTGTCGGAACCTGTGAGGCGATGTCACAGCTGAGACCACCAAGTCCCAACCCAGTTCCCTGTGGTTCAGATATAGGCTGCTAACGTCACATGCTACATGGTCCCATGCTACATAGTCCCATCCCCCATGCTCCCAGGAGTCTGTCCTCACTGAGACTGGGTTAAAATGTGGACTAGCTCCGGTACTCATGGATTAGTGCATTGATTTATACAATCATTTATTGGCACAGCCTCCAAGCACGTAGGAATGAGCTTGGTAGTTTATTTAGAAAGGACATTGCATCAATTGATCTTAATCAGATGTACCTTCTTGCTGTCCTTCCTCCTCTGGAGTCCTGGGTATCAGCTGTAGAGCTCTCACCTGTGTGGTTTCTGATTATGTCCTGTGTCCACGAAGTACTTGGCAGTCTTCCAAGTTGGGCGCCTGATGGTTGGGAGGTGGAGACAGACTCACACTCAACTTGCTTCATGTGGGAAAGCTCTTCTCTGCTTAACTAATTGAGATTCACATAAGTATTTAGACAGACACTACACGGCTCAACCCAGTTTGGAAGTCATTCTTTAAAACCTGATTTTATTATAGTTTTAAAATGTGTGTGTATGTGTGCTTGTGTTGGCATGCATGAGCATGTGTGGATGCTTGTGGAGGGGGGCAGAGGTTTGACCTTGGGAATCTTCCTTTATTGATCTCCACATTATTTTCACATCATGAACTCTCACTGAACCCACCAATTGGCTAGGCTGTCTGGCCAGGGAGCTCTAGGAATCTGCCTGGACTTGTTGCCCCAGCTATAGTATGATTGGAGAGTCAGCCTTTTACCTAAGTGGGAATCAGAGCTTAGAATCTCATGCTCGCATAGGAAGCACTTTACCGACTGATCCGTCTATCTTCTTGGCCCTTGGAAAGCATACTTTGAGATGGCAGAGCCATCTCAGCCTGCTGGCTAGTTTGTCATCTGTAATCCTGGTCACACCTGGAGGAAAGTGCCCTTGTTTGGCTATGCTGTGACTGTGCCCCAAAGGTTTCCTATGCTGGAGGCCATGTTGTTAGGGTAGTGGTTGTGTGGTGCTGAGACCTTTAAGAGGGAGCACTTAGTGGGAGGAGGTCCTCACTGGCCGCTCCCTGGGTGCCTCTAGGTTGTTGTCTGGCCATTTATCTTTTCTGCTGGCAGTGCAGTATGCCAGGAGGAAGTGCATCTCAGGAGCCCTCACCAGCATGGTGCCATCCTCTTTGGCCTATTCAGCCATCAAAACTGTCATTTCAGTAGCCTTTGTAAGTGCCTCCCAGCTTCAAGTATCCTGTTATAGAAACAAGAATGGACTGAAACGGATGGATGGCGCCAGCATTCACTGAAGCCAGCAGACCAGGACACCCAGCAGGACTGAATGCTTTCTCTGCCATTGCCATCACTTGACCAGCAATGTGTACAAGCTCCATCTTCTCCCTGATGGGTCTGTATCTGCCTACAGCAAATTCCTAGTCAGCCCCACGTGTCTGCTGAGACGCTGCTGGCCGGGAAACCCAGGCTGCCATTCTGGTTGAGCACAGCTCCGGAAGTGATCTTGTCATTTTTCTCCTTTCCTCCCCTTCTCCCTTCCTCCTACCCCCCTTTCCTTCCTACCTGGGGTTGGAGGGCATACAATGTTCCTGTCCCTTTGGATGGGTCACTCCAAGTCTCAGGTTCTTTGCTACTGATACAGTCCCACTAAATTCTAAGTAGGTACAAAGCATCACAGAGTTTGTTGAGAACCAGGGAATGGTTCCCGGGGGAAGCTTGTCTGAGGCCATACTTTCCTGTTTCCCCCACCTTCACTCTGTGAGAGCAGCTGGAATCCTGTAGGAAGGAGAGGGCCTCATGGTGCCTGTTTGTCTTGCACATAGGAAGCCCACACCCACTTGCAACATGCGACTCCAACACCCCTCATCTCCTCACTCCAGCAGGTGGGGGGGGCTCTGTTACCAAGCCACCTTGTTGCTTTTTGCCATGTCCCTTTCTTCTTTCTTTAAAAGCTTAGCAATCAATCCATTCTGGTGAAGGAAAGGATGGAAAGGAGCCCCTTCTTAATTGGCTCAAGGCCACCACACACATTACCAGGTGCACTCAATCTGCAATTTGCTTTTTAATTAAAGTTCGTTCTCCCTACAGGAAAGCTGAGCACTGGGCCAGTGTTCTCTCACTCAGAAAGGGTGTTTTGGGGAGCGGTGACACGGAGAAGGCTTGGTTAGCCTTTGTTGTACAGAATCTGAATTTCCTTTCTGTGTCCTCTAGCCAGTAACTTGCAGATGCATCTTCCCTAGACCCCTGTACGGTGGTGACTGCTGAGGTTTTCTGGCCTGTCCTATTCATTGTCCCTCATTCCACGGCTCAGAATGTTATCAGCCTCAGAGTTCAGATACATTCTGGAGCGCATTAGAGACTTCTGTCTGCCTCCCCCATAGACTTGCAGTCTCTGTTTTACCCCAAGGCCATACTGACCAGAAGAACATTCCCTTGAGAGTCATTCAGAAGGTCTTTACTTTGGGGACAATTTGAAAGGTCATGAGGAAGGTCACAGCCTGGTCTTGATGCTTGGTTGGTCCTTCCAGACCAGGTTATCTCTGGCCTTCGACTGTCTGTGTCTCTGACATACTACATTTTCCTCCTCCTCCTCCTCCTCCTCCTCCTCCTCCTCCTCCTCCTCCTCCTCCTCCTTCTCCTCCTTCTTTTTTCCCTCTCTTTCTCCCTCTTTCTGTCCCTCCCTCCGTCCCTCCCTCCATCCCTCCCTCCCAGTTTGAGAGGATCTCATGCCCTCTCCTGGCCTCCAGAGGCCCCTGCATGCATATGGTGCACATACATATGCTCAGACACACATATGTACACATGAGATAAAAATAAATAAATCTTTAAAAGAAAAGATTTACCACAAGAGAGAATGGCAGGTGTGGGGTCTTGAATCAAGTTGACAGTTCAGTTGGCAATCAGCATAGTTTGAGAACTTCCAGAGTCTGAGTATTGTCTTTTGTCTGCAGCAAACACATTCTGTCATCTTTCTAATGGCAGCCCAAGGGTTTTTCTTAGTGGTTTGGGATGCTGATTTCTTTCATATAGTCACTGTGAGACCCAGAAGAATTCCCATACTTGCGGAGTGCCTGGTGTGACACAAGAATGTGCCTGCACACTGACAGATGTTCACCCCACTCCTTCCCTCTTCTACCCCCTGTCCTCTCTTCCAGTTGTATCTGGTTAGAACAACCTCTTGGAACTTAGCTCTTTGGGGAATGAGCTGAATATGATGTTCTGACATTTAGGTTTTTCTCTTAATTAATCCAGACCCCAGACTGAACCCAGAATGAGGCTCTGCATGGAACCACATTTTGATGAGCAGGAGTGAAGCTTACCCCAAGGCCCTACACTTGGATCTGGCCAGATGTAGTTGCACAGGGAAGGTTGTGCTGTCTAGAGAGGGTAGCCAGTGCACTCACCTAACCTGGAGCTTTAAGATATTGTAGGCTGCCTCTGCCTTCCAGAATTTCTATGGATGGGGGACCAGGCATCATTGTAGTTCAAAGAAAGAGCTTGAAATTTTTTATTTCTTTCCATGTGATCATGGGCCACATCTTATTCTATTTTCTGTTGCTATCAAAATAATCCTTGAAACTGGCTAATCATCAAAGAATATAATTTTATCTGGATGATAGTTCTAGAGTCTGGGAAACCCAAGAACATGGGGCCCCCATTTGTTTGGGATTTTGTCAGGGTCTTCTTGCTGTATCATAGCATGGTAGAAAATATCAGGGCCATAGAGAACAAGTGGCCTAGCTCACATTTCTTGTTATAGAGTCACTAACGCCATACTATTGGGGATATACCTTCACGATCTCATTTCATTCTAATTATCTGCAAAATCTTCACCTTGGGGATTTGGTATTCAGTTTATAGTACATGAACTTTGGGGACGCGTTCAAATCATAGCAGGTTAGTCACTTCAGTTGACTCTTTGAGCCAAGTTCCTCTTCAGTAAAATAAGGGCAAGGTTCCCCCTCCAATGCATTGCAATTGGAACAATGTATGTTCTTATTACATATATACTTATTATTGCCAATATTCATGATAAGTATGATCATATCTGCCATGGAAATATTTGAAAATGTTCCTTCCAAATAAAGGCCATATTGAGATTTCTTTTTCTTTTTCTAGACTACTCAGTGGGAAAACAATGGGGTCCCTCATTTAGTGAAGTATCTCATCCTCTATCCTTTCTTCTCTCCCTTCCCCCCTTCCCTCTGTCTCTTCATAACATTTGCTGTTTGCCATGTATACTGTGTGAGGTTCTGGGGAGGGTGGGAGAATGTGAGATTGAGTGAGGGCCAGAGTCTCAAGTAAAGGAAAACACAGGACACAGATCACAAGACTTGAGAACTAAATTCACTTGTTGCACAAAAGACACTTAGAAGTCATAATATTAAAGCGAGGAAACAGGCTTTAGAAGGAGAAAGGACTGGTCCAAAGTCTACTAGCTAATGACCAGCCTCTTCAGAGTCCGGAGTGCCAAAAGGGAGGGAGAACCTTGCCCCAGAAAATAAGGAAAAAGTCCAGTCGAATGAACCTTGAGCTGAGCCTTGGAGGAGGGCCAAGACTTTATAAGGCCAACGTGGGAAGGGCATGCCTGATCCACGTGAGAACGTGAGCAAAGGAGCATCCATCTAAAAGCAGGAACAGAAGTAGGCATGGCAGGTGGCTCTACACTGGAGGGAAGCGGCTTTGCAGCCTCTAGAGAACCTGTGATCAGGGGTGGCTGTAGTTGGATTTTCCTTTTGTGACTTCCAGCTCACAAATAATGACACAGAGACTTATTATTAATTATGAAAGGTTGGCTTAGCTTTGCCTTGTTCCTAACTACTTCTTATAACTCAAATTAACCCATATTTTAAAATCTATACCCTTCCACGAGGCTCATTCCCTCATCTTCGTACTGCCCATTCTGCTTCATCTACATCTGGCTGGTGAATCCTCCTTTCTTCTTTCTGGAGTTCCCTCTCTGCCTGGAAGTCCCGCCTGTACTCTCCTGCCTAGCTATTGGCCAGTTAGCTTTTCATTACATCAATCGTGCACTACATCTTTTTTTTTAAAGATTTTTATTTATTATGTATCCTGCAGGCCAGAAGAGGACACCAGATCTCATTACAGATGGTTGTGAGCCACCATGTGGTTGCTGGGAATTGAACTCAGGACCTCTGGAAGAGCAGTCAGTGCTCTTAACCTCTGAGCCATCTCTCCAGCCCCTCGTGCACTACATCGTCACACAGTGTACAGATATCTCACATTTCCCCCCTTTTGCCTAAATAAGAAGGAAAGGTTCTAACTCTAACATAGTGAAACTATATACAATAAGAACAATTATCAGGTAAGAATTATATTTACTAGTATCCAGTCCATTTGTATTTGGCAAATTTGGAGAAATTACTCTATTATTTGCCCTATCTTGATGAATCTAAAGTTTAATACCCAAACCATTTTTTATCATAACTTGTATTACCATCCTAAAAATATCTTTTTAGACCTTAAAACATTTTTTAGATAAACAAATTAAGCTTTTATGTTTTTAACCTAATAAATTTTATATCTTTTTAGTAAGTTTTATTTTTAATTTGATAACAAAGAAAATGGTATACCCAGCAGAGACCCAAGAAGGATATAATATTACCTGACTAGACAGCATGTGCAGAGCAAGCCACTTCCAGAACTATAGAAATAACAGAAACAGCTGGCTGACTGGACAGTAACCCTATTCTCTCCTGTCTAGCAACTGTCCATTCATCTCTTTATTAAGCCAATCACAATGATACATCTTCACATAGCAAAAACAAATATTCTATATCAGGTGGCCTTCAATGCAATGCCTTTCATTGTATAAGACTCTGACAAAAATTATTATTTGTGGCAGTGAGCCTGAGGACAGAACACTAGGACTTACTATGTTCTGCATAGGTTGGAACAGTCACCCCATTAGGCACATATAGCTAGATGTACCCAAATACTTAAAGAAACCTGGACCAAAACACTAGTGAAGAATACCCCATGATAAATCATGGATATTAATTTTCATGCATCGAGGCTGCCAGGCCAGAGCAAACAATTCTTCATCCTCCTGAGAGAGTTGAGCAACAAGCCTTTATGGGCACGCAGGGTGATTGATAGCAATGCTCTGTTCCACCCCCGCTCTCCTAACATGATTCCATTGCTGGGAGAGATGTTAAGCAGTCTCCATCTGTCTTGCATGGCTCTGTGGTCATCCTGCAGCAGGGATTTCCTCTGATATCAGCATCTGCCTGCTCTCTGAAGTGCCTTGCTTCCTTCTGACCACCTTAGAAAGTGCTAGGTGCTAATGGATGGTCCCTTATGATGCAAGACAGACTTCTCTTGGGATTTGCTGTGTGTGTGTGTGTGTGTGTGTGTCTGTGTTTTGGCCATGTGTGCATATATATGTATGGGTGCATATGCATGCATGTGTATGTTTGTGTGGAAGCCAGAGGCCAGTTTTGATTGGCTGTCTTCCTCCATCACTTTTTACCTTGATTTTTGAGACAGGCTCTCTTGCTGAACCTGGAACTCACCAATTCATGTAGGTTGACTATCCAGCAAACACCAGAGAGTCTCCTGTCTCTGTCTTCTCAGTACTCAGTAAAACGGACAAAGACAGTGGCCTACCATGGGCTCCCTACAGCTGTGAGAAAGGGCAGCTTGAGCAGGTGGAGCATGGAGCTGAGAATGACAGCATCCTGTCTGTCTGTCAGAGGCACACTCCTCTGTCTGTCTGTCAGAGGCACACTCCTCTGTCTGTCTGTCAGAGGCACACTCCTCTGTCTGTCTTTCAGATGCACACTCCTCTGTCTGTCTGTCAGAGGCACACTCCTCTGTCTGTCTGTCAGAGGCACACTCCTCTGTCTGTCAGAGGCTCACATGCACGTGCTGTTGTCTTAGGGATGGGCCTCAGTATTTTCGGCTCTTATTTGACCTTTACAATTTAAAATGGCAGCCATGCCTAGGTTAGACTTGTTGGTGCCATTGCGTTCACTTCTTTTCTGTTAGGTGTGTGTTTCCACACCACTGGAAGCTGACAGAAAGGAGAGCACTCGTCAGTCATGTGTAATATAGTTCTACCATGCACCTCTTGGTAGGAGACTAGGCAGGAAAGACCTATACATGTCCCATACATTCCTAGCACTGGTCAGGTAGGTCTAGAAAGGAGTGTGGACCCAGGCCCAGGTCACACCCTGAGCACATTCCATTGAACCTCTCTGGGCTTTGGGTTACCCATCTTTACAGAGAAAACAAAATAACTCCCTTTCATGATACCTTTTGATGACTAAATTATGCAGGTAAACCATTTCATTTGTCTCCTAACAAAGGGTCAACAATCAATCCATGTTACTTTAAAACTATTACCTCACTTCATCACTTTGTCCCTACAAGTCACTCAAGGGGTAAGCAGGGCATGCACTGTGTCCCTTGCTTTGAATTGGGGAACTGAGGCTCAGCTGTTACCTACTTTAGGATCTCTTAGGAAAGAGTGCCTAGTCTTTGACCCTGGCCAGACCCTATGTGACACAGTATCTATGCTACTGCCTAGATGTGGCCAAACACTGCTTCCCAGGCCTGCTTTCAAGGGGGAGAGTGGAGAGCCACCCGGGTCTGCTGACTGAGAATGCACAGGTAGAGTCCGGCGATCTGGGATTACAAAGCACTTTCCTGGGAATGCCTCTGCCCAAGTAGTGTTGGGTTCTGTGGTCTGTACTACTGGGCACACGGCACCCCTGTCATCCCAGGGTATGGGAGCAGGACAAAGACTCTGGTCGCCCGATGCCACACAGACATGATCATCATAGGCTAAGTAGGAGTGTGTGAAAATGCAGGCAAAGAAAGCAGTCACATTACCACACGCCAGCTTCTTTCCAGGTCACTGGATCTCTTTCTGGATTAGATAACCTCATTACATATTATGGGCTCTGTGGAGGAAGTCTTTTTAAGCAGGGTTGAAATGTTCTTTGTTGAGACATTATGTTCAGGCTGGACATGGCTGACAGTAGGTTGCCAAAGCCAGCTCAGGCCATTGCCAAGGGCTCTTGGGCACACTGTTGCCTGGCCATGTGTCTCGCTGCTCAGGCAGATGTACTATTCTCTAAATAAGCACAAAACTGCCTGTCCCCTCACCCTTCCCTTAATGGAGCTGACCTCATAACTTTGAAGATGAGAGTCTTGGGGTCTTCAGGAAGCACAGGTGACTTACCTGGGGCAGCACTAACTCTGAAGCATCAGACTAAGCAGTATAGCCTCGCCTGCACTCTGCAGAGGGACTCTGTACTCACTGCAGCCTAACTGACTTCCTGCACCCACCACAAGTCAGTTCTCTATAGAGCATTCCTTGGAACTGTATGAAAGTTGGTGGTGGCCAAGAGCCAGGCAGTATGGGTTCAAAGTCCTTGAACTTAGCACTTTGAACTTATCTATGAGCTCTTGGGAAAATTACTAAATTGTGTCTATGCCTAGATTTTATCATTTGTAAAATGGAAATAGTTACCTCAGTAGACTGCTGTGCGGATTAAATGTGATGTATAAATTGAGTCCTAGGGGAAGTACTCAGTGACTGTTGACAGCTAACTTCATATCTTCAATGGGTGAGGACCCAGGGACAGTTTGGAAAGTGACTCTTTAGAAGCTACTGAGCCCAAATGCACTGGCCCCTTGCCGGTGTCGTGCAGTATAAAGCCAACCAAGGTCATCTTCCCCAGTGTACTTACCAAAGCTACCCTCTGTGAGCAAACCTGGTACACCATGGGAAGCAAAGTTGAGATAACAAATAGAGTTTGCTGAGATGAACAGGGAAGAGTATGTGAGTATGTGATGGTTAGTTTTATACTAGCTTGGTACAAGCTAGAGTCACCAGCGAGGAAATGCCTCCATAAGATCTCACTGTATGCAATCCTGTAAGGTATTTTCTTAATGATTGATGGGAGAGGATACAGCCCACTGTGGGTGATGCCACCCTTTGTCTGGTGGTCCTGGTTCTATAAGAAAGCAAGCTGAGAAACCTGTGAAGTACGAGCCAGGAAGCAGCACCCCTCCATGGTCTCTGCATCAGATTCTGCCTCCAGGTTCCTGCCCTGCTTGAGTTCCTGTCTTGACTTCCTCTAATAATAAACAGTAATGTGGAAGTGTAAGCCAAATAAACCCTTTCCTCTTCAGTTTGCTTTTGGTCCTGGAGTTTCATCACAGCAATAGTAACCCAAATAACCCAGAAATTGGTACCAGGAGTGGGGTGCTGCTAAGACAGACCTGACCGTGTGTTTGGAAGATGCTGGAAGGACTTTGGAACTTGGTTCTAGGAAAGCCATTGAGTGTTGAGAGCTCAGTGGGGTGTTCTGTAGGTGCGTGGATGTTGAGAGCAGTGCAGACGATGAAGATCTGGCTTGGGAAGTTTCAAAGGGAAGCAAAAACTCTATCGAGACATTTTTATGAAGAACCTGTGGTGTCTGGTCAGCTGGGGCTAGAGTCAGCTGTGATTAAGAAGAGACAGCCACCCTTGAAGCAAAACCTTCGCATCACTGAGATGATTGATGCTGGTTGTCTGGGGCCGAGAAGTTAGATGTGGAACTCTTCTGGGAAGTGTTTCCTAAGAACCAACACTCAGCGGCTGTGTTGCAGAGGCAGCCAAGTCGTACCTAGTGCTTGGCTGCTGAACTTGGTGGCGTAAGCATCACCCAGGTATTACTGGTTTTGAAGGCGTGAAAGGGTCATGGAGAGCAGCCGAGGCTTGGCACTGTGAGAGGCCAGGAGAGGCCATTGGTTAGGAGGCAGCCTCAGTGGCAGGTGAAAGCCCAGGATTGAAAGGATTATACAGAGAAATTGAGTTTTGGCACCAAGAAGGGAGCTGTTGATGGGAGTGCAGTCCTGTTGCAGCAGAAGACTCCAGCGTTTTGGAGATGCTAATACTTTGGAATGACCACCAGGAACAACAGCAGCTGTGGCATGGAGCCAGCTGGAGCCTAGAAGACAAGCTGTGTGCACTGCAGAAGGTGGAGCCAGAGAAGTGGCCCAAGCCCTTTGGAGAAACCCAGAGGATTGTGAATGTATCTCAGTCATTTATACAGATTTTTGGTTTTGTTTTTTTAAATCTGATTGTGACTATGCCATGGTTCTTTCCTCTTAAAGGAATAAAATATTTGGTTTTGATTTTACAGGAGCCCACAGTTGAGAGACTAGGTTTTAAAAGAGATTTCAGGTTTAAAAAGAGATGTTGGATTTCTTAAATAGACAATTTAAAAGTGTTTTAATTTGTAAAGGCTGTGGACTTTTTTAATTTATAAAATGTTTTATAACTTGATGCTTATTCTGATGTGTGATCTTGGAGATAAACAAGAGTAGCTGTGGCTGTGCCAGATTGACGAGGGTCGGCTGTGCTGGCTAGTTTTCTGTCAACTTGACACAGGTATAGTCATCAGAGAGGAAGGAACCTCCGTTGAGGAAACGTCTTATAAGATCTGGCTGTAGGCAAGCCTGTAGGGCATTTTCTTAGTGATTCATGGGGGAGGGCCCAGCCTGTTATGGATGGCGCCTGCCCTGGGCTGGTGATCCTAGGTGGTATATGAAAGCAGGCTGAGCAAGCCATGAGGAACAAGCCAGTAAGCAGCTCTCTATGGTTTCTGCATTAGCTCCTGCCTCCAGGTTCCTGCTCTGTTTGCATTCCTGTCCTGACTTCCTCCAATAATGAACAGCAATGCTCACTACAGCAATAGTAACCCTAACAAAGACAAGTTTGGAGCATCCTCCCACACTTCATGGTCAGGGAAGCTCTGGGACTATTCTGCTGAGGAGAGGGAGGAGTTGATGAGGTGGATCATGGGGAAGATTCTTGGTAGCGCTTCTACAGAATGCAAGAGCTTGTGCTTAAGAAACCAAAGCAATGAGGGGCACAAGGTCTTGGAAGGCTGTGTGTGTGTGTGTGTGTGTGTGTGTGTGTGTGTGTGTGTGTGTGGTGTGCACAAGCTGCTGTGATGGGGTAAAATAGATGGGGCAGTGGACAAACAGCCAGGACAGCTAAGAAGGCTGGGTTGGGGACCAGCATGGTTTGAAGGTTGCTTCCACTGTGCTGTGGTGGGTAGAAGGGTGTGTGTGAGAAAGGGTGTGGGGAAAAGAGCTAGGAAGCTGTGGGCTGTTCATGGTAGACTCGGTTTCACGTGCAGAATGATGTGCCGTAGGTCCTGTCCCGTGCTGTGCTCATTGAAGCAGGCATGAACCACAGCACAGAAAGGGCCTGTTTCCTCTGGCTGCTATAATTTCTAGCCAAGACCAGCTTCCTCGCATGTCTGCTCGCACAGGAAACAAGGCCCTGTCCTTGTATCTTTCTGGTCAGGAAAAGTCCAAGCTGCATTTCCCATCAAACAGTCCCTCCCTCAATTCCTGAGTGGCCTGCTCTGTTCCTGTCCCCCGTTGGATTCCCACCCCCAAACCATTTCACCTTTTCCTGAGAACTTCCTGTCTCTGTGGACCAGCTTCTCTTGGAATCAATTAATCTTCCCTGACAGCTGCAGTCACCTCTTGTCCTGTTTTCTGATCCCCACTCTGAATCCCTGCCCTGCTTGCCTACTTACCAGCAACTGGAATGTAGGTCGTGGCTACCCAGGTTCTGCCCTGATGTTCTGTGGTTGTGATGTTCAACGTTGGTGATAGAACAGATTTTCATTGTGCCAGACATTGTTCAGTCGTTTTTGGAAGGATAGTCTGTTTGGGCAGATGGGAAGGGGACCTTGGTGCATGCCGTACTGTTAAGGTCTTTCCCATTCTCCTGTGCTTAGAATGTGGGTGGGTCCTCCACAGGGCACTTGGGGAAACTCAAAACTCTCAGTGCGTTGAATAGATAGCTTCAGCTTGCAAGCTCCCTGAGAACAAAGTCTTTTAAAGAAATTTGCAGAGAAGAGGAGCAAGGGAGGGCAAGAGGGACTTAATCAACCAATAGCCTTGTGAGGATCTATGCTATGATAGTTTCCAGGGTACACTGGCTTTATAATGTGATCTAAAAGATGGCTGACTCCCAAGAACCCTTTTCCATGTTGGGATGTCGGGGTGGGGAAGCGTTGTCTTCTCAGAGGCTTCAAAGAGAGGAAGTCAAGTAGAAAGTGAACCCTCAGCTTCTTCCACCGTGGCATCACCTGGCTGGTTTATCTCGTTCCCTTTCAGTCTTCCAAAGCTCAGTCCTTGATTGAGTTACTGTGACTCTATTCTGTTACCTTCTGGCTTGTCAGACGTCTACCACCACTGTCCCCTGGGGGTCCATGATGAGTGAAAAAGAGGCGGTGGCTAATGCACAGCTGGCCACAGGCATCCTCCCATCTCTCTTCGGTGAGACCTCCAGGAGGGATACTCACAAATCGCTCATCAGTTCAGACAGGGACTTACTTGTCAAGGTCACCTGGGCCCCAGTGACTGCTCTAAGAGAGCCATGTGGTTATTGGCTCGATATGAGTCAGAATCCAAGGTCCTAGTCCTTAGCATGCCCTCCTCAAGTCGCACACAGTGAGCATCCATCAGCCCAAAGCACGCCACTGATCCAAGAGAGAGAAAGGGTAGTGCCAACTTTCACTGAAGGAGATGTGACGTGAAATCTACCTTTTAAAATTCCAACTCGATTTGCTGGTAGGAAGGATTCATGACCCGAGGGTAACACTGGGGAGCCTTGCTCCGTAAGGAGCCTTGTGGGTAAATGAGAAAATGAGTCAGGATGAGGATGGAGCTTGGCCTGGGCCTTGAGCAGCTGTGCATGGGAACCATGGGCAAGACGTACAGAGGGCTCTTTCTTTTTCTTTCCCTGTAGCTGCTTGCAGCCCTCTTGGGTCATTAGTGGGTTGTCTCTAAATGTGGCTGCTTATCAAATGACCCCGAGTCTCAGTGGCTTGTGACGCAAAGGTCGGTTCTGTCTTAGACGGAGTGTTGGCTGTGGTTCTTGTCCATGCACTTCTCATTCCCCAGCAGGCTCATTCTGTGGAGGCCGAAGAGCAAGCGCTTGAGTCATGCGGCATAGTCACGTCTAAAACTGTATGTTCATGTTGTCTGTGTTCTTTTGGCCAAAACAGGTCACGTGGCAGAGCCTGTGGGTCTTTGTAAGTCAGGAGATTAGCTTTGTTATGGTAACAAATATCTGAGCTAAAGAAACCTGGAAAGAGGAAACGCTTATTTTGGATCATGCCTTCAGGGCATGGATGGTCTCCTGGCCCCTTTGTATGGGCAGAGTGTCACGGCAAGAGCTCCTGATGCAGAGTAGGTCCATTCTCATAGCAGCTAGGAAGCAAAAGGAGAGAAAAGAGGAAGATATCCTAGTATCTCCTTCCTTCTGCCACCTCTAATTTCACATTCCTTCCTGCAGTGATGCAGGCTGGGGATCAAACCTTTAGCACATGGGGGTGGGACTTGGAGGAACACTCAAGGACCAAATTATACTATAATTTGAAGGGAAGGAGGTGATACAATGCTGAGTTCAGCACATGCTTTGCAGGGAAGCAGGATAGTAGAAGGCCAGTGTCCAGAGTGACCATTCCCACCCACCCTGCCCTCCTTTCCAGGAACTGCCCCCTGTTGTGGTTTGCAGTCATGCTCTGACAGATGCAAAGCCAAAACAGAAGCTCTCTGAGATACTACGTTTCCAAACAGTCCCACCTCCTCAGTGGAAATCAATGGCTGTCTACTTTAATGGAGGTGTTAGTGTTTTTCGTGGTATTGATTACAAATAAATCAAGAATTAGGAAATCGCTCTTCAGTCAGTGTCGCTGGAGATTCAGATCTGGGTTACTTGGAGAAGTGCTGTTGCCAACCCTTTTAACCGTGTCAGCGGCTCCTGGCTCAGCAGAGAGACGCTCACAAATCACCCGTGGGCTTCCAGGTGGCCGGTGAACAGAATGCCACTAAAGACATCCGGGACATTCTACCCTGGGGAGCGCTAAATGGCCCTGATGGCTTCTTGTTCTTTCACATATTTCAAAAGAGAACCAGTTGGGTGGGAACAGGAATTCAATAAAAGGGACCTAAGTAGAAGGTAGGAATGTGTACACATGTTTGCATTCATGTGTCCTTTGGAACTGCACAAAAGAATGCAGACGAGCAAGAGACAGGATCAAAAGGGCCCCCTTGGCTACTCTGCATGAGATAAGCTGTGCCAGGTCAGGTGAGAGAGGTCTGAAGGACGGAGCAGATCTGCAGAAAGCTGCCCATGAGGGCCTCTCACTTTGCTGAAGTTGTTCAAGTTTCTGGCCTTCCTCCTACATTTTGTCTGGAAGGATTTCAAGCTTGTGTAGAAATTCCAGGAGCCATGCAGGCACATCTCTGCTTCCTTCGTCATTATTTTACCACATTTGTCTCATTTTCTCTCTCTGTGCATGTATATTATCTCCAAGAACCATTTGGGAATTACAGACACTGCTGTAAACACTTCAGCATCTTTGGACGCAAACATTCTCCGGCAGAACCACTCTGTGCATAGCATACTCAGAAAGTGAATGGCATACATCCCCATCATCTGGAGTCCTCATTCTCCTTTGCCCACTGGTTCCATGGAAGCTCTTTATAGCAGAGTTCATCTGCAGGGGTAAAGTCCTGCTGCCGTTTCTTCTCATATGTAGAGCTATTTGGAACATAACCATGATCAGTCCTTTATTCTTTGTTCAAATCTTGCCCTCAACATTACACTCACAAATGAAGTGCTACTTTAAGACAGCATTTTGCTGTGTAGCCCTGGCGGCCCTAGAACCCCCTGTGTAGATGAGATCAGCTTCAAAATCAGAAGGATTCACCTGCCTCTTCCTTGCAAGTGCTGGGATTAAAGGTGTGCACCACCATGCCTGGCTATGAACAAAGCTTTGAAACTGGGCCATGCTCATTCATTTATGCCTTTTCTGTGGTTTTTTTTTGGCCATATAGCTACAGTTATGAATAGTTATGGGAGAGATATGTCACAAAGCTTAAAATATTTGACTCTCTGATCTTTTAAGGAAAAGTCATCTAACTCGTGTGTTAGCCATATATGATCATCTCTGGGGCCCAGGCAAGACTTTCACTTTGCAGTTTCAAACTTTTTAAAATGTACAAATAGTCCTTATTGTATGAGTGTTCCTTACACACCAACGGCAGCAGTCTCCCTAGCACACTTTCCCAAGACTTCCGACTCCAACCTCATCTCACGTTAATTCCCAGCAAGCTCCCAGCTTTATGCGTCTTATTCCTTGTTCCTCGAACACCTCCCCACTCCATCTTGCAAGCACCACCTCCAGGAAATCTTCTGAATCTTATCCATACCCCTTCCCCAAACCCTTTTCCTACCATCTAGTTTCCAAGCTTTCGAGACCCTCTGGATCTTTCAAAGAATAAGCACTTAACACATGAGTTCATTGATTTCGTTTCTACTCGTATCTCCACTACTTTGGGGAGGATGGGAGACATGCCATACTTGTCTGTCTCCTCCACTCTAAGCATAAGATCCTGAAACACTCTGGTTTATTAAATGAATGGCTGGATCTCTCGATGGTTCAAGGGCTTCTCTTCTAGCCACAGATCTACTCCGTGCGATGTCCAGCCCTCTCTTCCTCTTGCCCTTTCCTCTCCCAGTGCTTGCTATTGAGGCACTTATCCTCATGATATCATGTGGCCTTAGATCAATATAATTCAGGGACCAAAGTGAAGGGTGGAGGGAGGATGATTGAGGCCACAACCTAGCAGCATCCTCCCTCTCTCCTTGTAATGAGTCTTCTATCAGTCTAGCTAGCAGCCGTCACAGTGGTTGAGTAGAGTAGACGGTGTCAGCTGCCACTGCTTGGGAGATAGTGCTGGAGAGAAGTGACAGAGTGGTACTTGGTGTGGTCCCCATCTCATCAGTTAACCATAGCGAACAGGGAGGAGAACATCGCATCCTTGGTCCAGATGAGGCAACAGGCATCTACTGGTGGTCTCATGGTTAGGAAGTGTCACCTGTGCTACAGACTAGCATCTGTGAGATCAAAGTACCACTTCTCTCGGAAGAGTTTTTGTGCTGGGCACCAGGATTCTCTTTTTGAAGGAACACGTTGTCCCATACAGAATGCAGTGGTGTAGTTTTGTGTCAGTGCTGTCCGAAGAAGCCAAGGTTCTTCAACAAAAGGGAAAGTCTCCATCAGCGATGTTTGGCACGTATCCAGTAGGCACATGTCACTAATGATTCCTCGGAATGTGGCTAATCCAACTTTAATAAACATATTTAATTTAGTAGCCACACATGACCAGTGCCTATAAGTAGTGCAGCCTGCAGTAAATCCAGCTGAGTTCATTCTGGGCCGGGCCAGCAGTTTTCATAGAGAAACTCCCAACAACCTGATTAGCAACTAGTTTGTTTTGAACTTGGGGGCCATTGCAGCACTCTGAGCATCAGTGGCATCTTCTGGGTTTGCATTTGAGACAGTGCCTCTTCCAGCCCTAGAGCAAGGCATAGGGCGTGCAGAGGGCTGGGGGAAATAGGAGGCATGGAAGCAAAGGTGTGCGGTGTGTGAGTGGTGCAGCTGTTGGGAGTTAGCTTTGCTCCACACTCCTGGGCTCTGCCCACAGCCTCCTGTGGATGTAGGATGGATTACCGGACTCTCATTGGCTGTCCAGTGTTAGTTCCCAGGAAGATGCCTGTTTTCCCAGGAGCTAGGCGGAGAGGCAGCCCGGCTGTCACTAGGGGCAGTGAGCAGTCATTGTAAACCTGGAATTTGGTGCCCTGCATTTGGGGGCTGGAAGCTTAGAGGCTCAGTAGCCTGGGATAAACCTTCGCCACTCTGTGCTCAAGCTTCTCGGACTCTAACTATGGGTTAACATTGTAACTCTGTCACCCCAAGAGGCTCCTGTCTGAGTTAAGCAAGTGAAGACATTCAGCTTCTGCCTTTATGAACTCTCGAATCTGGGTCTTCCTTGTTGACTTTTGGGTCCTGGGCACCGGCCGTGGTGGTTGTGGTGTCTTATCAGTGAAGTTCCCTCCTCTGCTCTTGGTTGTTGTTGTTTTCTTTTTCCCTCTCTGTACAGTTTCTGCCTTTCAAAACTTAAAATACTTTTGGGAACTTTGCAAAAACAAAATTTTGCTCCCAAATCCTGGGTAAGGATGTCTGTTTTCTCATCCCATCTCCCTCTCTCTAGATATTTATAGTCCTGGATAGAAAATAGTGACTTTGAGTTCTCAGAATAGTTTCCACAAAAGTGTGATGTTAGGGAGCCAGGGCTGAGTGGAGGGAGTGTTAGGCTTGGCACAGGAGGCCTGTGTTGGAAGCCCATAGGCTCCAACCTCAACCTCCCACTAGGTATGACCTCCCTGACCCAGGTCTACCCCGGCCTCGATTTCTTTCCTTGTGACTAGAAGATACAGATGGCCAGGTGCTGTGACTCCCTGGCTGTGGAGAGAGGAGTGTGGTTAATGCCAGCTCGATTTGAGCATTTAAATCCATCTGTAGTTTCAGCGTCAGACTCACAAGTTGGGAGCTGCTTGGGGCCCTTCCTGTGGGGCTGGTGGCTGGAAACTGTCCTGTCCGGAAGGAAGTAGCCTTTGGAGTAGCTGTGAGAGGCAGCAGGGCTGATTTCCCAGCTCCTGCCTGTTCTCCTGCCAAGGGGCCTTATTTAGACACATGGAGCAAGGCAGAGTGCAGACCAAGCTGAAGTTGCCGTGCAGCAACAAAGGCAGGGACAGCTGAGACCCCAGAGGCAGGGAGGTACAAAATGAAGTGCTGATTCGAACTATGCAGCATGGACCCAGACAATTAGCAGGGCAATCTCGTTTGTAGGTGCTTGAGCCTGAAGCCCTGAATAACAGGAAAAAGCTCTCCCGTGGAGAGAAGAAACCTTAGGAAACCTGGACATTCTGCATCTCTCCCTTCAGACCACACAGCTTCCACCTCAGCCTCAGACAGGTGATGTGAAGGAGGACAAACAGCCTCAAGTTCATGTTTACTCTGCCACTTTCCTGCACGAGACTCAGGAAAAAATGGCTTCTGTCAGGCAGCAGGTGCCCAGCACCAAAGTGAGGGTTAAAGTGTGCGTGTAACATTTGGATGAATTTAGGTGGATCAACCTTCCCCCCTGTCACATTTAATGACAAATCATACACTGTGTTCATCCCCAGGCTCACTTGACTACTTGCAGAGGCCCTCATGGGACCACCCCCAGAACTCTGAGACGGTGCTGCGCTGTGTGCCACAGGGTTGATGTTGGTGACAGCCTGGTTCATTGTTGGCAACAGTGGTGTGTGCTTCTGGAATAAGACCCAAAGTCACAGTTTTATATACTGGAAGGCCAGGGGTCTAGGGTTGAGGTGTTGATCAACTGGATCCTTCTATATAGATTTCATCCTCCTGCTAGTGCCTCAGCTGGTGACCTGACTGGGGATACTTATAAAACAGATTAGTTAAAAAGAAGGCCCAAGGGAAGGCTCTAACATGGTAGGACTGGGAAAGTTTGGACACAGGACATGCATGGGCAAAAGAGGAGAGAAACACAAGAGACGTAGCCCACAAGTGGAAGGGACAGGTATGGACAGACCTCCAGCAGAGCCCTCAGGAGCCCTCCTGCTAGCATAATGAGTTAGGGTTTATATCTTTCAAAACTGTGAGATAATAAGTCCCCATTGTTGAGGGAAACCTATGTGTGGCACTTTGCTGGGGTGACATTAAGAAATGAGTATAGATAATGGTCCTATATGCTGGAGACTGAGGCAGGAGGATTGCCTTGAGTTTGAGGCTAACTTAGGCTACATAGCAAGTTCAAGACCAGTCTGGGATACAGTGTGAGACCCTGCCACAGACAAATAAACAATCGAGACCCAAACAAGTAAACGAATACATAAATAAGGAAGAGTAGGGGTTAGAAGTATGCCCACGGAGGCACTTGGGTGACCTGGCCAGAGCTAGCTCCAGTCGTTCACTGTGGAGCCTTGGGCAGGTCCTTCTCCTCTGAGGCGTGGCTTTCCCTTGGGACACTGGGGTCCTTTCATCTGCCGGGAGGTGAGAGGGAAAGGTGGGCAGTGGCCATGCTCTTCTCTCTTCTCACATCCTGTTCTTGCCCCCCCTTTGCTGCACAGACTGCTGCTCTCCGGCTGGCTCTGCCCAGCAGCAGCTCCCTCCCTTACTGCTTGGAAATTTCCAGAGGCAGCACCACACCCATGACCCCTGGAAAGCTCTACAGAAGATTCTGTTAGCCCAGCTCTGAGAGGGCAGAATCAGAAAGGCTTTCCTCACCCGTGACCTCTGGGGCCTGAATTAGTGAAGAAACCCATGTTTTTCAGACATCAGCCTCTTTCCCGGCCCCACCAGGTACTCAGATTAGCTTTCTCATTTATTCCTCACTCTAAGAATTCTATGAAGTTCAAATTTTGTTGAATGGATCACTGGGTATCAGAAGGCATAAGTAACTTGCCCCAGGGCTCCTGTTTGTCATTGGCTATGTCGGAATCTGATCAGAATTGTACCACTCCAGATCACTTTGTATGCCTACAGTGTGATACTTCATTTGGGAAAGAAGTGTGTGTGGGGGGGTAATTTTCCAGTTTGAGAACATGGAGTTGGTTGGATGGGGCTGTGGGTGGAAGAGAGAAAGGATCTTTCCAGAGCTGCTGAAGGAGAGGTGACTGTGCCCACTCTGGGACCTGTGTTCTCATCCCTTCCCTCCTCTTCTCCTCCCCTCCTTGCCTCTTTGGAAAAGGTGCTTAGGACTAAGAGGCTATGTTCCTTCATGGATTTTTAATAAAGATGATGAATGAGTCAAGAACTGATAAGCAAAGGCAAATAAATGGTCTTTGGGTTATGCATTATTCTAGTCAAATGTATTTTCCACTGTAAGCTTTAAGCAACTCTTTGGTTAAAAGGCCATCACAGAGGAAAGGTTGAATACAATGAGTTTTTCATGGCAGACATGTTGACCAAGTGGCTTCTACCCGGTGAGACCTTGGGCAGTACAATGAGTTTTCCATGGCAGACATGTTGACCAAGTGGCTTCTACCCGGTGAGACCTTGGGCAGTTGAGCTGAAACTTAATGCCACCTTGTTACTGGCAAGAAAACCAGCAGAGCCACTGGGAAAAAACATCGCAGGGGACCCGGTGATTCTGCTTCCTGACCTGGAGGGCTCTGAGGCACAAGGGGAGGCAGGTGGGCATGTGGCCTGCCTGCAATTGCTGCTGCTGGGCTTACTGTGTGGGGAGCTGGCCCCTTTCCCCACACTATGCCACAGCGCCTGCGGTGGAGCTTGACAACAGGGAACAGAGTTGGGTGGACAGAGGATGACCAGAAGCTCCCTGTGGGTTCCGATAAAGGATTCTCCTACAGCCAGGACTCAGAGAATTTTCCCCTGCCTCCTGTTTCCAAGGAGATCTGCTTGTCCCAAGCCTCTAAGCCATTGGGTACTGGTTGGTGAATTAAGTGTCATCCCCTGATGTGGAGGAGGCATTCAGTTACGATTGTGCTTGCACACTGCGATTATTCTTCTGGACCTGCCTCCAGCTCGTGGTTTCCATGTTTTGGAAGTCTGTTCTTCCCCATCCAACCCTCTCCATGCATTAAACACAGGAATATAGTTGGTGTTGGGGCTGATTCTGGGGGCCGGGAGCACAACGACAGCCTTGCCTGTCCCTGCTGTTGTGGAGTCCCACCCCACAGGGAACACCAGCTGACAGCTACAGCTTGAGGCACACAACAGATGGAAAAATGAGACCCCGCACTGTATACAAATCAGAAGCACAGACAACTAGACTGTGGGGTAGGGCGGCTGGGAAAGAGGTCATAGGGGTGATGGGGGCCAAACTTGCAAAGCTGCACAGATTTCCCAGGCAAGGATGGGTTATGCCTAAGCTGTCACGAGAGAGAACTTGCTGAGTGCTGGATCACATTCCGAGCATTCATTGTCTCACTTCTCTTTCCCCTCCTGAGCCTCGGGGAGGCCAAGAGGTGACAGAGCTGAGGCTCATGCCCAGGCAGGTCTGGGCTTTCGTGCTCTGTCTTGAAACTTGGCTGGGTGAAGAGTGCTCTAGACTCTAAAGCGAGCATGACAGTGAGCGACCGCGTCAGTGAGCAAGACCGAAAGTGTGACCAGCAGTGAGCATGACAGCGCCTTGACCGTGGGTGGAGATGTGGACCTGCAGTCACTTCTTCCTGGAGGATATAATTTCTACTTGAGCCCGCTGCTGAGCCTGTGAATCAGTAGATCTGTGGGACCGTTCCCACCTTTAGTGTGTAATCCTGGCCAGGGCAACTGGGTGAACAGAGCTCCTGCTTAGCATAGGAGTGCCCAGGCCCCAGCCTCTGCCTGCCCATGGCATACCCGACCTCACCTTGCGGGCAGCAGTGTTCCCTCCCCAGAGCCCTCATACCCTACCCAACACCATGAAGGATGCACAGCTGCCCACTAACAGGTGCTGCACAGCACTGCTGAGCCCGTTTCCCTCTAGAAACATTTCCCTTTTTATTCTAGAAAAAGTAGATTTCTACTGCATCCAATGACAAGGTACCGTTTGTGGGACTCATCATCAATTTAATAATACTCTTCAGAGGTGATTAAAAAAAAACCGCTACGTTGAAAGTTCATACTGATTGTGGTCTTCATCACGGGCCTCTGTCTGTCTGTGGTGCACGGAAGAAGTGAGCATCTGGAAGCCAGGATGGGTGTATGTTTTCTAGACACATGGGTGCCAGGGTAGGGAACCTGGCTCAGAAGTGGTGGTGTGGGTTAGGCTATACCATCCGTCCCCTGCCTCTGGTCCACATCCATCCTCCCTCTGCCTTTGGTCCACATGTATTTCCCTCCCCCCTCCCCAGCTCACTGCCTTCTCCTTGCATCTTGAAATCCCACCTGGAGACATTTCAAGTAGATACACAGGGCCAGCTGTGTTAACAGCACATGTTTATGATGGCTGGGTAGTTACTAGAGTCATCCATCTGATGTGACACGATGTTGTTCTCAGAAATCTGGGCCACCGTCCAAGCAATCTGAGACAGTTACTTTGTTCTTCTGGGTCCTGGATGCCCCACCCTTATAGTGTAGACACAAAATAACCTAAAACAGTAGTTAGCAATCCACTAATGCTTCCCATGTGCCATATCTGGTTCCATGTCTCACAAATGCTGGCTCATACAATCTCTATAACATGTTAGGACATAAACACTGCTGACCTTCATTTTTCCAGAAAAACAGACAGAGGGTCAGGGCAGTTAAGTAATTTTCCCAAAGTCACAGAGCTGGTAAGTGACAGAGACAAGCATGGAATCTAATCTCTGCTTCTATAGTCCACGCTTGTTAAAAGAAAATCGCCACATGTAAGAAAACTCAGCATAACCCTTTGGAAAACACAACATAACACAGAGCTGCCACAATAAAACAAGTGGCCAACTTTCTGGGTGGAGAGGGATGCTCCTCGTTAGCAGGGACCTGGAGTCATGATGATGGCATTTGGGTGACACCCTGGAGTTTCTTGAAACAGCATGAAAACAACTGGGCTGGACAGTCTCCAAGGGTCACCATTGCTGGGGGTCTGACATCTGAGAGGGGCACGCAAGCTGGCACCAGTATCTGGGACCTATAGTCTTCTTCACAGACTAACTACACAGTGTCATTTTCTGTCTGATACTCTTGAGATATGTGCTCAGCATTTGTTGGGGGTGGAGGGAAGTGTATTTGCTATTAATAAAAGCCAAACACTGTTTTCTAAGCTGTAAAAGGCACCAGCTGTCACATCTGGGATGATTCAGTGTAGTACTTTCACGCACACTCGTCTGTCACTCATAACTGGTGGCATTAGCCGCCTATTAGCTTGAGATAATGGAAAGTACACCAACGCCGCCCGAAGGGTTTGTTCTCTGCACATAAGCGCTGTGCTCTGTGCTCTGCTCCGCAGTCTTCATGTCTCTGCCACTTGCCACTGTTAGGTGCACACTGCTGGCAACGGATGTCATACAGGATTGGTGACATGGTCTGCAGTCACAGGGCACTACTTCCCCACACAAACTTTAAAAAAAAAAAAAGACCCACCCGAGGTAGAGCAGAGCCACTAAGAGGCTCACATTTTTTTATTTCAAAGCTTTTATTCCAGGATGCCATCTTGTGTAGAGGTGAGGTGGGTGGCAGGGGTGGAGTTAGCCACATATAGGGTCCGGCACGCTAAGTGCACAACTCTAGTGTTAAACCACAGTGTGGGTGGTGTCTTCTCAAACCTTTGACTTTTGTTTCATTTTGTTTATTTGTTTGTTTTGTTTTGAGACAAGGTCTCATGCTGCCAAGACTATCCTCAGCCTTACCTTGTAGCGAAGAGTGACCTTCAACTTCCGATTTTCCTGCCTCCACCTCCCGAGTGCAGAATTATGTGGTGCTGGAGATTGAGCCCGGGGCTTTATGCATCCTAGGCTACCGACTGAGATACAGCCCTAGCCCCTGCTGGAGTTTAGCAACCTGACTGAACACTGCAGTTTGACCTTCTGTACTGATCGTCTTATTTTTTCCATTAACTTGGCACGGACGGTCTGTTGATTCCTGGCATTGGCCTGAGTCTGACCTAGGTGATGAAGATGTGAAGAGAAGAGAGACTACAGACCAGATTAGCTTCCAGATAGTCTGCCCTGCATTCTTGCCATGGATTCTCCTCTCTCCTGTCATCCCTGGGGGATCTTTGGAAAGAGTTCCAGAGGGAGGAGGCCCGGTAGAGGTGTGTTTCCAGGCAGGTTCTTCTCTCTGACCGTGGGGTTGTCTGGGGGGGCTGTGGCAGAGGAAGGCATCACTGTGAAGGAAAGCTTTGCCCATTTCCTTATTGCTCTGGAAATTGCATTAAGGAAATGAGGTAAGCCTGGCAGGATGTGCGCTGGGTGGGCGTATCAGTTTCCAAGGGCTTCCATAATGAAGTACTGCAGAGTGGGCGGCTTAAAACAACAGGAATTTATTCCTTGAGCTGTGGAGGCGAGAAGTTTGAAATCAAGGTGCCAATGGGACTGGGATCCCAGTAAAGGCTGCGGGAAAGAAGTCTTCCTTGCTTCTTTTTGGTGTCTGGTGGGGGCTGGCACATTTGGGGTTCCTTGATTTATGTAATTGTCACTCCAGTCTCTGTCAGTGTCTTCCAGTGCTGCCTGCATGTACCTTTGAATCTCTGTTTTCCCCTCCTATGAGTACACAGTCATAGGAGCAGGGCCCACCTTATTCCAGAATGGCATCTCTTTAACTAATCACATCCCCTGTGAGCCTATTTTCAAATTAGGGCACAGGATTTTGGTGGACATGAACTTAGAAGTGTGATATTTAACCTAGTGCAGTAATCCACATGGGTTCCTGGTTCCCAAGCCATCTCCACCGTGGTTTTCCTAGATCTCCTGAGTGTCACTACCAGTCTACGATCTGGAATTGGGTGCTGTTTCCTTAAGCCACTGGAGCTGGAAGATGCTTGGAGCCAGCTTCCTGACATCTGCTGTGATTTCCATGACTAGTTACTGACTCCTGAAATGGGTCTGTGGGTGTCCTCGTTTGCTCTCTGTTGCTATGATAAACACCATTACCAAAAGCAGCTTAGGGAAGGAAAGGGTTTATTTCAGTTTACGCTTTCAGATCCATCATTGGGGGGAAGTCACAGCAGTAGCCCGAGCAGGAATAGAAGCAGAAACCATGTCTGCCTATGGGCTTGTTCTCTGGCTCACTCGCTTCCTTCTACAGCACAATCTTGCCTGTCCAGGAGATGGTACTGCCCACAGTGGTCTGTGTCCTTCGGCATCAGTTATCAGTCAAGACACTGTCTTACAGACATGACCACAGGTCAGTCTGACCTGGCAGTTCCTCAGTTGAAATTCCCTCTTCCCAAGCAGCTCTAGGTCACTCTAGTATAGTGGTCACCAGGAAGGTCTTGCTGTGCCCTGAATTCATCCTGGCAGGAACTGCATCACACGGCCTCCTTATTTCTCCTTTGTCTTCTTTAGTTCGTTCACTCATTCATAGAGTCTTCTCTTTGATGTGCATGTGCTGCCCCTGGGACATTGTGTGTGCATGGGGGTGACAGTGGAGCGTTTGTGTTAGTGTCTGTCATAGACTCAAGAAACACACAGCTGTGCAATGCAGCGCCATGTTGTCAGTAGTGGGTGCCGTAGAGGACAGAAAGAGCCGTGGAAGTCGGGAAAGGGAGGTTCTTACCTTGACCATGACAGTTCAGTGCTCAGAAGTGGAAGAGAGACTGGACCAGGGATGCCACAATCCAGCTGTCAGCTCCACACACAGCCCAGGACAGCGAAGCCTTCCCTGTGCTATAGGGAGCCTTGGCAACCTCTAGTGTTCCAGTCGCCTTCATCATTAGCCGCTCCAATGGATAGAGTACCCACAGGGAGCGAGTTCTTTACCTAGACCAGCACCAAAACTGTCTTCTCTGCAAGACTCGAAGGCCTCTTGGAGTGGAGCTGGGGCCATCTAGATCTACGGCAGCTGCCACTAAGTGTCCTGGCCAGACACCCAGTCCATCTGTTGGAAATTGTGGAATGCAGGCATTTCCGTTGCAGAGAATGGCCAGCTTCCCCCTATATGAGCAGAGTGGGTCAGCAGGTCAGCGTCAGCAAGTAGAGCATAAGGAGGCTTTGGTCATCGAGACTCACTTGACCTTGCGCGTAGCCGCATACACATGGAGGCCTGCCTGCTCTTGAGTTATATGACTGAGGTCTGCAGTGGGGATTAAGCTGGTAGAAACCTGTTCCCGGCAGTTGTTTACAGTGCATCCAAAAGTGCTCTTGCATTAAACCTCGGAAAACAAGGCTGACAGAGGGAGGGCCTTGGCACCTTGACTGGTGTGAATGATGGTGGCAGTCAGGGTACCTGACTCAAGCACCCAGTGCTCCCTCAAGGATCCTAAGTGGGTCTTATCACTTGGAAGCCCTGTTTCAACTCTCAGTGCCTCTGTGGGTCTTGATTCTCACTTCCACAGTGGTGATGACACATGCACTGTTGGGCTATTGATAGGACTTAGTGAGCCTGCTCCTCATCTGGCTGTACTTGCTTCTCCTTCGGTAAGGTCTCCACTGAGAAAGACATGTAGAGAAACCCCTGGAGGGACTCTGCCACAGTTTCCAAACTGGGTTCCAGGCTAGCCTCCCTGAAATAGGATGTTGTGGACAAAACATTTGAGCATATTCCAGGGGAATGATCCAAATATAATTGTTCTCCGTGTCTGCAGACGATTGGCCCCAGAGCACCCCTGTCCCCACAACAACCCTGTACTAAGGACAGCAGAGCCCAAGGCCATCCGTCTCTTATGTAGCATTTACACAGAACCCCCTACAGGGGTCCATGTCTGTTTTAACTCATCTCTGCTTCTTTCTCTGAGTCCTTGTAAATGCTGTGGGAACAGTTGCTCTGCTGTGTTGCTCAGGGAATAGCGACAGGGAAGCCAGCATGTGTTCAGTGTGGGCACGGTTTCCTTTTTATTAATCTTTCGATCCATGGTTAGTGGAACTGGGAGCCAGGGATCAGGTGGTCAGCTGTTGGTTAGCTACACCAAAGGCCTCCAGACACTGTGTGCTGAGGCCGCCCAGTGAACATCCAGGGCATCCTAAATGCGTGGTTTTCACAGGTTTCTCTTCCTGCCTGCTTCCCTCCTCTGTTCCCATGGAGCACCTGCTGGCAGTCGCAGATTGTACCTGCCACAGAGGACACGAAGACACAAGTGTAGGTGTCTCACAGTCGCTGTGCCCCTCCCCCATCTCCCTGGACCCCTCTCACCTTACAGTCACTCCTCCCAGAGGCTGAGCTGAGGCAATGAGGAGCAGGTGGCTGAGGCTTTAGCTGAGTGGACGTTGTCAGGAATGGAAGCCGCTGACACCGCTGGGGGGAGTCAGGGGAGGCTGTTTCCAGAGCAAGAGTCAAATGAACCTGACCTGAGATGGAAAGGGGCTTCTAGGTGAGCACCAGGCAGGGGCAGGGTATGTCACCCACCAGGAAACTGGTACCGCTGGCCTGGAACTGACTTATCCTTTTGTGGTTAGGAAGGGCTGTTTTGGGTAGGGGTGGGGGACAGTTTACAGGAAGAACTGCCATTTGCATACAATGACAACAGAATCAGGTGGGCAGTGCCAAGAATGTTCCCACCTTGTGCTGAATATTCTCCAGTGCTCTTGGGGCGGCGTCTGAGGATTTTCTAGAAGTTAAGTGGCTTTCTGGGTGACATTTGTAGAATTTCAGTCAGGGGCATGGCGGGTGGTCTTGGCACCCAGAAAGAAGTGGCAGAAGAAGCTGAGACTTAGAAGGAAGACTGTTTGGAAGGGCACGGGCAGAGGCAGGTCTAGATTACACTCAGCCAAGCAAGTAAAGCACAGAGCCGTGCCCAGAGTGGAATCTGGGATTCCCACAGCCAGCCTGCAGGCTCTTTTGAGGAAGCCTTGGCTTCCTAAGCTGAGTGGCTTCGGGACACAGGGAACATCAGGGCTGGGACGCAGGAAGGCCATGGAGCTGAGGGGACTGGGTGTTTAGCACAGGAGGCTCCAGCTTCTATGTAGTAGCCTGAAGAGTTACATGGACGCCTGAACGTTAGGTCTAGCCTTTGGCTAAACACAAACTGGGTGGGAACTGGGAATTACTCTGTCCTGATGTTACCAGAGTCGTTAGGGTCAGAGCTTGGGCTCTGACATCCCTAACAGTCAGGATAGTCCACCTACCCTCAGTAGGCCAATCAAACAGATAAGTCACAGCAGAAGGCAGAATAGCTGTAGTCACTGTGGCCACACTGACAACAGAAAGAAAGAGGTCCCTTACCCTACCTCCAAGTCCACCCTGGGCATCCTGACTTAAGGTTTGGGTTTAAATGGAAGACACTGGGCATGCATAGCTAAGCAGTCCAAGTTAAAGTGTGGGCCTGCCCGTCATTGAAGCTCTAGTCTCTCCTGTAAGGTGCTATGATTAGTTGTTAGAACTGTGTGAAATTTCTTTTTGAAGACAAGTTAGCACCAGGCTTCAGCCTTTTTCTTCTCTCTGCATGAGACTTCTGGGAAATCCTCATATCTTGGGGGTCCATTACCTCAATCTGATGGCCAAAGAGAGGAGCACAGCTTGCTTCTAGAATGTCTTCATCCCTGCCTGTGTGTTGCATTTCAGTGTGTCACATCTCTTGTGAGCCTGTTCTCAGTAAGCACAGAGGGAGCACAGGGAGGGGCCATACCTTGCTCTCACAGCCACCAGGAGACACGGCTGGGACTCAGGCACTGGTTGCCTCTAGGACGCCTTCATTTACACCACAGCCTTACGTCACAGAAGCACCCCTGGCCCTGTGTTCAACCCTGGGAGTGCTGTGATGGCTCAGGGACAAAACTATGAGTGATGGGGAATAGGAGGGTCACTGGGGCTTGCTGGCTGCCAGAAATAACTCCAGGTTCACTGAGGGTCTGTCTCAATGGAGTAATATAGAGTGACAGAACAGACTACCTGACGTCCTCCTCTGATCTCTGTACACATGTGTATAGGTGCAAGCACCCACACGTGCATAAGCACATACATCACATACAGAAAACACACATACTATCCATCTCACACCAAACAGAAAACCAAGGTAGACAGCTTCTGAAAAATGATATCCCAGGGTTGCATACTGACTTCTGACTTCCACATGCATGTACATGCAAGAACACATGTACCTGCACAAACAGACACACACATGCACACACACACACATACACACACACATACACACGCATTCCCACACTCTGCATCTGTTCCATGGCTTCAGGGATGACCTCAGGCTCTGGAGAGTCTCTGGGGGGAGGAAGGGAGTACAGCAAGGAATTCTGCTTATGTTTTTCTTTCAGAAGGAGGGTGGAGGACACTTTGTTCTGTAACACACCTCCAATGCATGCAATAAAAAGGGGGAAATAAACCAGGTTTGACTCACATATAAATAGACAGCAACTTTATTTGGTTTATTTTTCCTCAGAGAGAAACAGAATGAGCTGATCCACTTAAGAAAAAGTTTGTTCTTTTTTGTGTAAATAAAATTATCTCCTTGTAGTATTTGGAAAACATCTGTGTGTATTGTATGTATGTGTAGGTGCATGGGCATGCATCTATATGCAAGCCAGAAGTTAATGTTACATGTCTTCCTCAATCACTCTACACCTTATTTTTTGAGGCAGGATCTCTCTCTGAACCTGGCACTCTGAGGTTCAGCTAAGCTGGCTGGAGAGTGAGCCCCAAAGATGTTTCTGCCTTTGCCTCTCCAGGATTGCTACTGCGGATATGAGCCACCACACTTGCTGCGTGAGCAACTTTGCCTGAGTTCAGGAGCTCCCTGTGTTTGGCAGCTACTGTCTTAGTTGGCATAGATCCATAACATTTCTTTCCAGAAGTTTCTGTTGCACTGAGCTGCTCTAAACCATCCAGTTCCATGTGCTTGGGACTGATCAGTCTTGTGTACTAAGTGTCCTGAGTACAGGAAATCCGAGGGCCAAGGGAAACATTGGGGGAATGCCGGAGAGGGGGAGTGAAATGAGGAGGGGAGTGGTGGGTAGGAGAGAAGACGGTGGTGCAAGAGGATGTAGGCTTTAGAACCCTGTGTGAGGGGCTTGGAAGTTTCTCAGATTTAAGTCTTTCTAATGCTTGTTTGTACAAGTATGTATTGTGTGCTGAGCATTCTCAGCCCCCACCAATACTCCTTTACTGTCACTCTTTTTTTTTATTGAGCTCTACATTTTTCTCTGCTCCTTCCCTGCCTCTCCCCTCCCCCCTTCAGGCCTCCCCCAAGGTCCCCATGCTCCCAATTTACTCAGGAGATCTTGTCTTTTCCTACTTTCTACTTCCCATGTAGATTAGATCTATGTAAGTCTCTCTTAGTGTCCTCATTGTTGTCTAAGTTCTCTGGGATTGTGGTTTGTAGGCTGCCTTTCTTTGCTTTATGTTTAAAAACCACCTATGAGTGAGTGCATGTGATAACTGTCTTTCTGTGTCTGGGTTACCTCACTCAAAATAATGTTTTCTAGCTCCATCCATTTTCCTGCAAAATTCAAGATGTTGTTATTTTTTTCTGCTGTGTAGTACTCCATTGTGTAAACGTACCACATTTTCCTTATCCATTCTTCGGTCGAGGGGCATTTAGGTTGTTTCCAGGTTCTGGCGATGACAAACAAAGCTGCTATGAACATAGTTGAGCTCATGTCCTTGTGGCACGATTGAGCATCTTTTGGGTATATACCCAAAAGTGGTATTAGTGGGTCTTGAGGAAGGTTGTTTCCTAATTTTCTGAGAAATCGCCACACTGACATCCATAGGGGTTGTACCAGCTTGCATTCCCACCAGAAATGCAGAAGTGTTCCCTTTTCCCCACAACCTCTCCAGCATAAGTTGTCATCAGTGTTTTTGATCTTGGCCATTCTTACAGGTGTAAGATGGAATCTCAGAGTTGTTTTGATTTGCATTTCTCTGATGACTAAGGATGTTGAACATTTCCTTAAGTGTCTTTCTCTGTTGAGAATTCTCTGTTTAGGACTGTACTCCATTTTTTTTTAAAAAATTGGATTATATGATCTTTTGGTGTCCAATTTCTTGAGTTCTTTATATACTTTGGAGATCAGACCTCTGTCTGATGTGGGGTTAGTGAAGATCTTTTCCCATTCTGTGGGCTGGCGTTTTGGAAGGATCACTCTTTTCCCATCCTCTTCGCCCTCTAGACAGCTTCATCTCTATTTTCATGTCATAGATACATACATGATTTCTTTTTAAATCTCAGAGCCACAAATGAGAGAAAGCATTTGATATTGGTCTTTCTGAGACTGACTTCATTTAATTTGATTATCTCCAGTCCCATCATTTTCCTGCAAATGATGTAACTTTGGTCTTCACAGCTAAAATTCCATTGTGTGTACAAGTCACATTCTGTTTATCTGTTCCTCTGTTGTTGGACACCTAGGTCAGTTCTGAGCCTTACAGAGGCTGCACAAGGCCACCTCAACTCTTAATTTGCAAAACAGAAAATGAAAAGCAACATGACTAATTTGTGGCCACCTTGTATTTTTTTCTGAGCTCTGTAATCACAGAGGTAGGAGTCTGGGGCCCGAGACAGGCCAGTAACTGTCAACCTGGCGCCCTGAAGTGGGCTGGCTGCTTGGGTGTGTCCAGCCTGGGCTCTTGACTGAGCTGTCCCTGCTCTGCCTCTTATCTCTTGGATACTGGACTCTCTGGGACACCACTGGAGATGCCTTTAAGTAAAAAGAATGAGTGTTTTCTTCCCAGAGGCCTTTGCTGCTGGGTCATGGAAGCATCTTCTTTGCTGGTAGGATCCCATTGCAGAGCAGGACGGCGAGAAGCTTGGCTTTCCCAGTGTGTCTTCCGCCCTCCCAAGCCTATCTCTGTAAGGCAGGTCCTTCCGAAGGGAAGGAGAGTACATGAGACTCAGGCTTCAGCTGAGGCGCCAGGATTGTAGCTGGAACACTTCAAGAAATGTGGCTCCTAGGAACCAGCACTCGAATCTCAGTGACCTGTACTGTGTGCTACCTGTAAGAGTGGCTGGGCACAGAAACACTGGTCAGAGGATACTCAAAGACCAAGGCGGCCTTTGTTCCCGCCAAGGCCTGGCCAAGGAGCAGATCTGGCATTCCTTTTAGAGGGGATCAGTCTTGAAGAGGCTGGAGCACATGGGTCAGAGCAGCTCTCTGTCTAGCACTGAGCACCAATAGAGAGAAGGGGCACTGACCCTATTACTGGCACTGACCCTATTACTTCTTAGGGCACTGACCCTATTACTTAGAATCAGGTTTAGAAACAAGTGGCAGAAGACACCGCAGAATGCTGATGTAGGCAACAGAGACATGTATTCGTTGCTTATACTTAAGACTCCTGGGAATTTAGTAGCCTGAGGCTGGCTTGTCTGTTTCCGTGTCATGGGGTCTTTTGAGTTTGTTACTGTCATTCACCACAATATTAGCCCTCAACACTGTGGATCAAAACGGCTGGCTGTTTTAGCTCCAGCCATTGTGTATGCATTCCAGCACTGAGGGGAAAGGTTGGAGGAGAAGAACATGTCCTTTTCTCTATAGAAAATTCTAGTATGTTATGTGTGTCACTTCTTCCTATTCCCTACACATAGCTTTAAGGAAAGCAGGAAGTTGTCTTTTCTTTTTTCCTTTCTAAGTAGCCATGTGTCCAACTATAATTTGGATACTCTGATGAGCAATCTTGGGCGATTGGGCAGTTAATACAAAGTGGAGATTCCCTAACTTAAGGTGTGACTGTGTCCCTATTAAAATGATGTAAATTGAAAATAATCTGAAAGGATGCATTTAACATATGGAACCTGTTGAACATCTCAGCATAACCCAGCCTGCTGGGAATGCTCTCTGCTGCTTACACTAGCTACAGCTGAACGTCTTGTCAACTAACCGAAAACCTCGTATAGTAAACCTGTTGACTGTATGATGTAATTGACTGACTATTTACACTGCAAAACACAATGAGCTTTCTGTATCACAAATTTGAAAATGGTCAAAATTTGAGCTATGGGGCTGAGGAGATGGCACAGCAGGTAAGAGTGTTGCATAGGCATGGGGACTTGAACCCACAGCACCCACAAAACAAGCCAGGTCTGGCTGCATGATGCCTGTGGCCTCTGCACTGTGGTAAAGGCAGGGAGATCACCAGGGCTTGCTCATCACTAGCCTGGCTCCAGGCTCAGTGAGAGACCCTGCCTCAGAGCACCAAGGCAGTGAGCAATGGCACAAGACACTTCATGTCCTCCATTGGCCTCTGTGAGTAGACATGCATAACACACTCATCTGTACACACATATGGACATAAACACATACACTAGAAATACAGTTTCTCTTGAATAACTATGAGCCTTGCAGAGTCATAAAACTGAACAGTCATGAGCTGGAGACTTCTGTACATTACTATGATCAATAGCATGCATAGAACATCCTTTGTCCCACAGGACATGGACATGATAGCAGGGAAGATGTACATTTGTGCAGACCCTCATGCCATCAGCCTTGAGATCTGTGAGTTGAGTTTGCAGAGGCCACCAAGGACTGCAGAAAATGGAGTTGGTCAAGGTGGACAAGTAATCCATGGCTCATATGCTCACGCCTGTGTGCCTGCATTCAGAGTGCATTTGGATGTCCAAAGTCATCGTGGATGGAGGGTAGGATGGCATTATATACTTGGTGGGCCATCTCTGCAGGGCCTCCTCCAAGCCAATGTGGAAATGTCTGTGTGTTAAAGAAGTGGAAGCTGCAAATGGAGAGGCTCTGGAAGGTCAAGACCCAGCAGGTCTGGTACCATAGGAGTGGAGGCTGTAGATGGGGTCTGGACCTTATCAGGTCCCATAATATCCTGAGGCAGGATCAGAGGCTCACTGGAGCAAGTAGCAACATATGATACATGGAAAAGCTTTGTCCTTGTCCTTGGTGCCTTCCCATGGCATTGGGAAGGTGCTTCCTGTGATCTGGAGTGACAGGAGCTGCCTCCACTTGAGAATTTGGCTGTCTATAGTTCCCCCAGCACATGCCAAAGAGGACTGAGTAGGAACAAGGTTGACAGAGAGCATCAAGCCTGTGCTCTCTTTCACAGCTGAGCCCTTCAGACCCTTGGGGATACAGAGTGGCAGCTTGTGCTGGCTTTATTTGTGTGCCTATCAGCCACTCAAGTTATACAGTGACTAGACAGGAAGATTCAGGCAGTTCTAGAGTCTAGGAGGAGAAATAGCAAAGGTCAACCCTGACTTCTCTGCACCATGATACACTGCTGTTGCTGATGTCCCAGAACCTCTCCACCACTGATGGGGGTGGAGGGGTGGGGAGTCAGGGGACTGGGCCCTGAGTACTGGCTTGAGCATCTCTGCTGTGCAGCGCAGGCGATCCAGGAGGTATGAAGGATAGGACTGGAAGGAAGGTGAAGAATCAGGGATCCTGAGTCATGTCGTGGTTTCAGGGTCATGAGCAGAGCTCTGGACAGGTAGATTCATGTCACCTTGTGCAATTGCTTCTTAACTCTTCCCAAATTGTATCAAGTAGGAGTTGTTCTTAGCAGGGCTTGCTATTCTCAGTTTGCAGAGGAGAGGCAAATTTGATCACTTTGAGCCCTGGGCCTTGGCACTGGGTAGCCCCTGCTGAGAAGAGCCACCTGAAGCTATGTCCCCTGGGCCTCATTTGCTGCTGCTGGCTTTGAAGTGTCTCAGCATCACGTCCTGTCTAGAGGCATTGAGTGAGCCTGTAACTATACACAGCAGACGGGAATAACTGAATGCTGTCCCTATCTGCTGCAGCAGAGCCAGGAGGAGGAGAACCTGGCCCTGCCCTGTGAATGATGAGATGACACTTACAACCTCAGAGCCCTCCTCCAGGAGCAGTGTGCCCCGTGCCCTAGCAACATACAGGCTCAGGGCTAACTCAGTGTTCTCAGCACATGTTTCATCTAGTCCTCATGAGTTCTTCCATGTAGGTATCAGGATATTCATGTAGTATACTGGTTTGAAACAATGAAGGCCAAACTACCTTTGTGTTCAAAATATGTAGTCAGGCTGTCTGCCTCCTTGGGAGGCACTAAATGACAATGATGAAAGTAAAACACCTCTCTGTCTCTCTGTCTACCCATCCACATCCATCTATCCATTCATCCAACCATCTGTCTATCCATCCACCCACCAGTCTAACCACCTATACATACATACACACACACGCACACGCACACACACATCTCCATTTTTACCCACCTCTACTTCCTTTCCCCTCTCCCACTATCCAATCCACATTCATACATCCATCTGTCCTGAAGTTCTTTATAGTTCCTGCCCAATGCCAGACTCTTCCAGGAATTTATAAGTCAGAGAGAACCCTAGAACAAGTCACTGAAGGACCTTCAAAGTCTCACTGTAGTAGATTTCATTGTTTGGAGAACAAGGGAGTCTATATGCTAGATCTCAGAGGATTCGGAGCTCTGGGTGATGGATAATACCGGATACCATGGTTGGCCCTCAGCTGTGAAAGACCTTGAAGGCCAAGACAAGATTGTGGGGTCATTCACTGTACAGTGGGCCATCTAATCTTTTAAAGCATGGGAATGGCAGGCTCTGACTTGCACTGGTCACCTCTAGACATGAATTCTATGTACATGGATTCTGGTGGAGCACCAGAAATCCTCAGAGAACAGGCATGGGGTGGAGTTGAGTCTGGAACAGGACATGGAAGTGAGACATGGGGATACTGATGAGTCAGAATCACTGGGACCTGACATCTGAGGGAAAGGAAGTAAAAGAGGGGACTCAGGTCCTAGTCATGTCAGCAGTGTGGAAGTGGCTTTGGTGTTTACTAGGGGGTTGTCAGCCACTTCTATGCAACCCATGTGGAAAACAGAGGGGTCTAAACAAGGTTCACTTCGGGCCCACAGCCTTTTTAGGAGTGTCAGGACTCATGTGTGAGGCTGATCTTAGGAAAGGCATCTGCCAAGACAGATGGCTGGGGAGCCAGGGAGACCAGTCCTGCTAGCTTGCTAATGCCTGCAGCCAGGGCTCCAGCCAGACATGCAGGGTCTGTGCTTCCTGAGGTCCTGTGCTCTGTGATCTCTGGGATTTAGGCCTTCCCTAGGCACGACATTTCTACAGGCAGCTCAGGACTGGTCGTTGTTTCAAATGCCATCTCACAGGCAACCCCTACCTGGCATGCCTCCCAAGAAGTGGCTCTCCCCAAAAGGGGCATATGCACTCTTATTTGTAAGCATCTCTTTTGATTGGAAAATGTGCCCTCATGGGGGCCTTTGAATCTTATGGGGACTTGCCTTGGAGCACTGACCACTCCCAACAAGGTGACTTTCTCTAAGAAGGGCCACTGACGAGCTGGGACTTATGCATGCCAAGTGAGTGCTGACACACTGAGTTAAGCATGTTGCATGAACACACATGCTTTGGAATCTCTGTCAGTGGCTCAAGTTGTCATTATCTTGGAGACCATGGGGAAGGAGTTAGTCTCCTCCATGTCTTGATCTGTACTTTTATCTTTCCCCTAGTTCAAGCACACTGCTTTAGTTAAGATTTTTATTGCTGTGAAGAGACACCATGACCATGGCAATGCTTATAAAGAAAACATTTAATTGAGGGTGACTCACTTACAGTTGCAGAGGTTCAGTCCATTATCATCATAACAGAGAGCCTGGCAGCGCGCAGGCAGACACAGCACGACAGCTGAGAGTGCTACACCTTGCAGGCAACAGGAAGTTGACTGACAGTCATACCAAGGGAAGCTTGAACAAGAGACCTCAAAGCTTGCCCCCCATAGTGACAAACTTCCTCCAACAAGGTCACACCCCCTGATAGTGCCATTCCCCTTGGGAGTCATTTTCTTTCAAACCATTGTGTTCCACTCCCTGACCCCCAAAGGCTTATAGCCATATCATAATGCAAAAAAATGAATTTAGTCCAACTACAAAAGTCCCCATAGTCTGTAACGGTCTCAAACTTGTTGCGAAGTCCAAAGTCTCTTCTGAGACACATGGAAATCTCTTAACTGTAACACCTCTGTAAAATTCAAAATCAAAAAGCAGATCACATACTTACAACATATAGTGGCACAGGATATACATCACCATTCCAAAATGCAGGGAAGGGAATATAACAAGGAAATACTGGACCAAAAATCAGCTGGGAAAACTCCAAACTCTGCATCTCCGTGTCTGATGTCAAAATGTTGTTAAGATCTCCTATTCCATTCAGCTTTGTTGGCTGCAACACGCTTCTTTCTCTTGGTCTGGCTCCACTCCCTATGAGCAGCTCTCCTCAGCAGATGTCCCATGCCTCTAGCATCTCCAACATCGTAGGTTCTCCATGGAGGTCCAGGTTTCAACTCCACTGCTTCATGCAATTGCTTCTCTACTAGGCCTCCACTCAGGGACACCCCGGACACATGCATGGCCTCCACTCAGGGACACCCCGGACACATGCATGGCCTCCACTCAGGGACACCCCGGACACATGCATGGCCTCCACTCAGGGACACCCCGGACACATGCATGGCCTCCA
>PVIU01000641.1:77010-204963 GCA_004026605.1 Ondatra zibethicus | reverse complement strand
ACATGCATGGCCTCCATTCAGGGACACCCCTGACACATGCATGGCCTCCATTCAGGGATACCAGGACATATGCCTGGCCTCATTAGCTTTCTTTAGGCATGGAGATAAATTCCATAACCTGTTTTTCTATCCTTAGCTCTAAACCCAGAATCATATATGGCTGAGGCTGCCAAGTTCTGCTCTTGCTGGGGCTGGATCATGGCCTCCTCATTCAAATACATCTTCACCAGCTTTCTGTCTTTTGCTGCCGAAGCTTGCTTGGCTGTCCTGAAACTTGCTCTGTAGAGCAGACTGGCCTGGAACTCAGAGATCTGCCAGTCTCTGCCTTCTCAGTGCTTGGATTAAATGTATGCTCACCACCCCTAGTTCTAAGCTTTTCTTTAGTTTCTTTCCACAGGTTGGAAACTTATCTGGGCAGGATCTTGCCCTCAGGCCACCACTCCCTTGGTTCCATTTCTTCATCTGTTTATCCCCTTGAATGTAGGTTTGAGCTCCATTCCACTTCCTGGTGATCTTTTTTCCTCAAAATTTATACTTTGCAATTTACCCTGCTCAGCTTGCTCTTTTTCGTTATAAATCCTCATTAGAGTTACCACTAAAAACTACACAACGAAGTCTATATTAGGCTGTTTTGAGATTTCTTCTGCCAACAGAATTCATGCAAAATTCTTCACTTTAGCCTCAGGCAGACTCTTGGGACAAGGGCAAAAGGCAGCCACTTTCTTCACCAAAATATCACAGGAATGATCTCTAGGCAACATAATGAAATTTTTCTCCTCTGAAACCTCTTGAGTAAGCCTTCAACTGTTCGAATAACTCTTAGCACCTCTGTCTTCCATGTTCTTACCGGTATGGCCCATGAAGCGGCACTTAAAGTACTCCGCTGCTTTCATCACCCACAGTACCAAAGTCTAAAATCCTCCAAACAAACACACGGCCAGGCCCGTCACCCCAATACCCCAGTCCCTGGTTCCAACTTCTGTCGCAGTCGAGAAGTCCCTGCTGCCCTTCATAGGAGATCTGGCTCCCATCCATGGGGCACTGGAGTCTTGGTTGCCTCATCTGCCATCTTTTTCTTGCCAGTCAGGGATCTTCAAGGCTGGTGATGAAGCTGTGTGCTCCTGTTCCAGGGCCTTTGAGTCAATTGTGATTAAATTAATAGTTAGGATGGAGGCCTAGGGTGGATTCTTATTGTTCCAAGCATCTTGCCTTAGGTCTGTCTGAAGGAAGAGGTTAGAAAGTGGTTATAAATTGCCTTTCCTGTTGGGGGAAGGGCAGGAATTGATAGAAGCTTCCAGAGGTAGAAGCAGCAAATGAAGAAGCAAGAATGCCTGGTTACCAGTATGAGTTGCTATGCGGCAATGGCTGTCCTGTCCTGGATCCACAGGCGGAAGGCACATGCGATCTCATCTAGAACGTCATTTGGCAGTTGAAAGAACCTGAAACCTAGAGATGGATTGGATTCGTGCCCAGGAAGGAACAAAGCCTAGTTGGATTGATTCCAGGCACCTTTGTCACCTGTCACCTGCCACCTACACTCTGCCTCCATCCACACACACCATCTCCCATCACACTCTCTACCTCCTATCCCACAGGCTTCCACCCTTCTGCAAATCCCTCACCCCTTCCCCACCCCTCCACCCTGCCTCATGCCCCCTATACCTGTCCTCTGCTGCATGCCCTTGCCCTCTGCCTCCATATCCTTGGCCTGCTGTGCTCCAGTCCTGTGGCCCCTGAGAGAGTAGGCTTCAGCAGCACTTGGGGAGGGGTGCCCCTTGCTGGGAAGGCTCCTTGGCAGGGATGCAAGGGTGACAGGGAGGATAGCAGAGAGGAGCATCCCCGATCTGTCATCAGTTCCAGATAGCCCCCATGATCACCACACTCATATATCTTCAGTTGGCCAGGGAGGTGGGCACAGGTCTGGGGGCTGGGATAGCTGAGTATTTGGTGTGAAGGAAGATAATACAGGGGGCAGTTATGCCCCCAAGTCTACCCACCACAAACAGTCCCTGCAGAAGCTGTGCGCCCACCAACCTGCAGTCACCACAGGCTGGACTGGCCCGACTGAGAAGGTTCCTGAGGCTGAGGCATTCAAGCATGCAAGGTGTGATGACCATTTGGGCAGAGCCCTGTAAATAGCCTGGGCAGAGAGGCAGACAATCTGATTAGCAGTTACTAGCATTAATAAAGCATACCCCCCCATCAGACCGGCCTCAATGCCAGCCTCACACTGATGCTTTCGGTCTTCAGAGCAGCTCAGTGAAGGCGCAGGACTCCCTGTCCCTCCATGGGACTGTGGGAAAGCCAGAAGCTGCTCAGTGGTGGAGGAAAGTGTCAAAGACAGGAGCCTACAGGGTTGTTCTGAGAACAAGAGCTGTTCCCGTGGTGGTGGGGCCATGGTTTGAGAGCCGACTCAGGAAGGACCTTGGATGTCCAACTAACAGCTTGAGACTTGGCCCTTAGCCCTTGGAGAACCCTGGAAAGATTGTAAGTAGATAGGGGAGGTCTGTGGCTTAGAAAGGCCACCTCAGCAACAGGTGGAAGACAGCTAAGGGGGACAAGGCTGGTGAGCAAGTCCTACCCATAGAAACTGAAAGTGAACGGATGAGGTGGCTCAGTCGGCAAAGGCAGCTCTGAGAGGCCAGGAACCTGAGATTAATCCCTGGAACCCACCTAAAGGTGGGAGAGAATCAACTCTACAAAGCTGTCCTCTGACTTCCACACATCAGGCATGTATCCACCATTCTAATAATGTTTAAATCAGGAGAATAGCAGAGTAACCCAGGCCTCCTTCAGCTCTATGGGCACTCAGACAAAACAAAGCAAACCACCCAGGGGCCCTGGGCAAGCTATTGTCCTAGCATGGAGGAGGTAGGAGTTGCAAGTTACCATAGCAACAAGGGAGCAAAACAATTATCCCTACACCTTCCAGGGCTCTTCGCCAAGGTGACAAGGACACAGTCTCAGCCTTTGAAAAGGCGGCTTGCTAAGGAGACAAAACGGACTATCTCTGTCTTGGAAATATTGATGTGGAGTGGAGAAAGAGTTTTCAGAGCCACAAAATTCAACTAGGATCATGTAGTTCAAACCGTGCAGTTTGCAGAAAAGAGACACTGAGACCCAGGGAGGTTAAGACCTTGTCTAGTCTGCCAGGACTGCCTCTGCGACCCCATGTGGTCCCCTTTTCCTCTCTGCTCACTGCTCACTATCTTTCTCCCCTTTCCCCATGATCAGTACTAGGGATGCAGGTGCCTTCTCCCCTGCAAGGCACTGCATCTCACTTGTAGACATCAGTTTCCGGTTTGTGCCATTGGCTTCTTTGTGGCCTTCATGCTGGTGGCACATTTTGGCAGTAGCATCCCACACCTTGGGTGTGGAGTTTGGTTGGTTTGGTTTGCCTTTATTTCCTCATACCTGGCCACAGCCTTTCTTCCCATCTTCTAGCATTGATATTGTTGGCCAGTAAATAAATAGGGACAATTGAGTTGGGCCCATAGAAGGGAGCCTGGGAACCTGGACCTGTCACAGCCTTCCTGGAGACAGTTTCTCGTTCATAGCACTGTGTCTACTTGGTGCTTTCTTAAGTAATCCTGGGCCCTCCAGAGTCTTCTGAAAGTCAGTGTGAGACTTCTGGCTTCAGACCTGCGTCTACAGCTCCTTGGCTGTTATATTCTCTGTAGAAGCTTGTGAGGATCATGGTGGCATGGTCAGCTCCCATGCTTCAGCCTGGCATCTGCCTTGGCCCAGGCACACATCTTGGAGGTGAGAACATAACTCCGAGGTCAGCCTAACGCTGCTCCGTCTGTCTGTGGAGGGGAACAGAATAGATGGTGGTTTCTGGAGTATTTGTCTCAGTTGCTGAGAGTGGGAGGTGTCTGAGATGTGCTGGTGTCTCCCACCCTGTAGACCCAGCCCTGGTCCAACTGATACCAGCCTAGTCTAGGGAGCAGAGCACCTGGAAGCCAGTTAGAGTGAACTTGTAGTTCACAGAGTAGCCCCATCCTGGCTACTCATCCATGCCTTGTGATGGGCACTCATTCTATCTTACCTAGTAGCCATCCTGGTCCCAGCCGTGGCTCTGAGGACGGTGACAGAGGAATGGTTACATGCAGCAGTGATCTTGGCCTGAGGGCCAGAGAACCAAGGTGACACGCTGGGTTTGAATCATATCGCTTTTTTTGCTCCTTCAGTAGCCTGAACCAAGTTACTCCATCTCCCCATGTTTTAATTTCCCCATCTTCTAAACAAGATCATGATAACTCTAGTCCAGGCTGGAGGGAATAAAAATGAACAGATTGGCAGGGCATTTGTCCTGCCTGTCTGGCATGTATACAGGAACTGGTGGGTGTCATTGTTAGATTATTATGTTATGTTAGTATCAGATTTAACTTGGCCACAGAAGTGGGCTGTAACACATGCTATATTCTGGTGGTTGAGTTCTATTTCTCAAGGTACGTGGTACACGGATCCACAGCAAACAGATCTGTCAGATTCTTCGGGTAGACTTCCGGTTACTGAGATCATCAGAACACCCGAGGAGAGCCTTGTAAAGCTGCATTTATAGGTTATATGCAGCCATACCCTCACACTCCCACGTGGTCCAATCACCGGTCTGGGGTGAGGCCCTGGACCAGCATTTTAAATCAAATCCTGCAGCGATTCTGTTTCAGGGAGGCAAAGGTTGCAGAGGCACAGCATCATAAGCTGCCTGCTCTGGCCTGGCCGGCCCAGCTATTTCTGTTTGACCACCATCTGTTGAATCTGCCCCACACCCTCCCCACAGCCTGGAGACACACAGTAGAATCCTTTCTCTTTAGCTCCCCATCCAGATGTCAGGCAGAACTGTAGACTCTGCTGTTTATAAAATGCCATTGCCTGTCTCCTGGTGACCACATTTTTTAAAGCCTCCTAGAGTGCGGGGAAAATAAAGGATTTGTTTTTCTGACTTACTTGTGGCTCTATCTTGAAGGTTTCACAAGGCTACTAGGGTGACCAGGACACAGAGTTCTTATGGGGGTCAGCACAGTGTTATCCAGGATGTTTGTCGCAGTGTCTGACCCATGGTGAGCAATGTGTTTTCATAGGAAGCAAGAGTGTAGATGCTCCTTACTGTCACCTTTGGCAGTGGCTGGACAGACTTTGGGAGTGCTAGGGCACTGTTGCACATCCTAGGAACCCAGTGGGAATGGTAGCTCATCCTATTGACTGTCTATTCTTTCCTTAAAATTCTGTCTTGAATAGCTGGGCATAGTCATGCATACCTGTCATCCAGGCACTAGGGAGGTGGAGACAAGAGATCAAGAGGGAGTTTGAGGCTGACCTAAGCGACATTACATCGTGTCTAAACAAACAAACAAACAAACAAAAACCAAAAAACCTGCCTTGAAGTTCAGCTTGATGGCAATTCTGTCATTGTTTTTCCAAAGCAGTGACTCCCTGGTGTGAAAGTGAATGAGCCAGGCAAACTCTGGTTTTTTGTTTGTTGTTTGGTTTTTTGAGACAGGCTCTCCTGTAGCTCAGGCTGCCCTCGAATGAACTAAGCCAATGGCGGTGATGATGATAATCCTTCCTCCTCAAGTGCTGGGATTCTGAGCATGTGCCACCACACCTAGTTTATATGGTCCCAGGGTTTGGGTACAGTAGCATTCTGCCAATTGCGCTACACCACAGAGCCAGCAGATTTTCTTTTCTCTGGAGAATCGTTCTAGCTGGGGTCTAAGTGACATGTTAGGGTTGGATGGGAGAAATTTTTTAGTTTCAATTTTCTTGTCTAAAGACAAGGGATTGTGGAAGGTCCTAGCTGGCCTCTTCACTGAAGCACTTATTGTTCTGAATGGAGGAAAGCTCAGATGCGAGACAGAAGCATGGACCAGATCTTCTGTGATGACAAGGGACAGGAAGCCTTGCTCACCTGTCACTTCCCCTTCCCTGCAAGGCCTGGGCTCACCTCGTTGCTTGAGAGGCAGATTACCATGGCTTAGCATGCATGGCTTAGCATTTGTCATAGACAGTTCTGAATGACAAACTCGTCCCACACCTATTAGTTGTCAGCTCGTGGGGACTTTGCTGAGTGGTTCTGGATGAGCTGCATTTTTTTTATAAACAAAATTAAGCAGATGCTAAGGATTCCATCCTCCCAGTGGGGGAGGGCCTGACAGCAGCTCAAATCCTGGAAGACAGAGAACAGAGAGAGGGACAGTGGTCATGCTAAGCTGCTGTACTGCTTGGCTTTTGTCAACTCCACACAAACCTAGACATGTATGGGATGAGTGAGTCTTAACTGAAGAAGCGAAACAGTAAGACTGGCCAGTAGGCAAGTATGTAGGGCGTTTACTTAAGATTGATGTGGAAGGGCCCAGCCACTATAGGGATGCCATCTCTGGGCAGGTGGTCCTGGATGCTGTAAGAAAGCAGACTGAGAAAGCCACGAGGAGCAAGCCGGTCAGCAGTGTGTCTCTATCACCCGACTTCAGTCAGTGATGGAGTGTGGCCCCAGAGCTGTAAGCTGAAACTGACCCTTCCCTCCTCAAGTTGCATTTGGTCCTGCTGCTTTATCACAGCACTAGAACTAACAGAGAAGGCTGACTTCTTGTCTTTTCCCTGTTTGAGTCCATCCTGCTGATTATCCCAGGGCATGGTCCTGCCTCAGTAAATCCCCATTAGAAACACCCTCATAGACACCCCCAGAAGGGCAGTGCGCCAGTCTCCCGTGTGACTTGTGAAGGTTAGTTTTAATTGTAAATTGGATACTGTTTAGAATTGCTTTGGAAGAGAGTCTCAGGATCAGACTTGCCTGTGGGCATGTCTGTGGGGGATTGCCTTAATTGTGTTAATTAATATGGGAAAACCATTTCCCTAGGTGGGGGTCCTGGACGTGTAAGTGTGGAGAGGGCACTGAGCACTGGCAGGAAGGCATGTCTTCATTCCCCTCTCTTTTGACTGTGGTGTGATGTGACCAGTTCCTGCCACCCTGAATTTACCAGTGATGGACTGGGATTGGGAACTGTGAGTTAAATAAACCCTTTCTTCCCTAGGGTGCTTTTTAACAGGATATTTTATCACAAGAAGAAGGAAAATAAGACACAACCCTAAATCCAGTATATGTGAATGGAGATCAACACAAGGCCATTTTTTTTTTGCCTATAAAAATATAGATAGCCATAGGAACTGAGTCAGGGAGCTGTTGGGTTGAGTTCAGCAAGCACAGCATATATTGTGCCTTGAACACACCCAGTGACTTTTTTTCATGTGTCCAAAGTAGCCTAGTATGTCAGGTTGTTCCCTGTCTGGGCTCCATAAAGTTTGATATGTGTGGGTAGGTGAAGGGAGAACACAGGCTAACAGATAGGATTGCTTAGTATCCCCTGGAAATCATTGTGTGTGTTTCTAGACAGGAAAGATGGCGGGGCTTGAGACTGTGTAGGGACCCACTACTGCATAGAAAATGTGTTGAGATTTCCCAGAATGTTTCAGGGGCAGAGATGGAGGAGGCAAGGGATAAACTGAGAAGTGCATCTGAGCCAGCTGATTGCTGCAAGGTCTCAGGCAGCAAGACAAAACTTTGTATGCGATGGTCTCCAGCTACACACAGGAGAAGCAGGTTTGGCAGGAAAGGCACCTTAGGGCAAGCCAGGAGGCAGGTCAGTGCTACAACACCGGCAGCAGGCAGCACGAGACTATTAGAGGAAGACTGGAGGATCAGGTTGCCAGGATATTCCAACAGAGCAGCTGTGGGACTCAGACTGACAAGCAGCCATCTTCAGAGATTCCAACCCTGGCAGCTGAGACAGAGACACCAGGCTAGACAGTGCAGGACTCTGGCTCCTGAGCAGGAGTGGGCGTGAAATTGGGAGCTCTCACTTGGGAAGTATCCATGGAGAGTCGGGCCTAGGACACCAGAGCTTGGCCTCACTGGACCTCAGATGTAGCAGTGGAAGAGAGGGGTAGGAGGTTACACCTATGCATCGTCCTATCCACAAGTCAGGGTGTTCCTGATGAGTAAGCGGAGGATTCTCTGAGTTAGAGAGCTTACCAATGTGCCCAGGATGCTCATGGGCACTAGATGCCAGCCTGCCTGCTCAGACTCACCTGCTTTTCCCCACGAAACTGCAGTGCCCTGGTCAAGCACCTCTTCACACTCCATCTTACTTATATAAAAAGCCTGCTGTGGACCGAGGGTTGCATAGATATCCATGGGACATTTGAAGGGATCCTATGGAACTCTCTGCTCAGTCCTAACTTGATGATGAAGAAATGACAGTTCAAAGATGTTGGCAGGCTGGTTTGAGGTTGCACTGTAAGATCTGAGCCAGCAATGTCCCTGGTAAGACTCAGAATGCCACTACTGCCTAGGCAGCATCAGCAGAATCAGACAGTTAGAGGGCACCTGAGTATCTTGAAGGACAAGTGGCAGGGCAGGCTGTATTGTGGTTGAATATTTTAGCACAGTGTCAATACTCCAGTGAAGATGGGACAGGTTCCAGCCGTCTACTAGTTAGGATGAGGGAAACACAAGTGTGTAGGCCTTCCCTGGATCCCTTATTTGTGTCCCAGTTGTCTGGGTATCTGGGGACTGTGCCATATCCATGGTTGCACCCACAGCACCACTGCAAACTCTAGACTGTGTGGGCATTCAGCAAGTGTTTGTTGAGGGACTGGTGAGATGACTGAAAACCATCACTCAAGTCAAGGGTGAGGCAGAATGGTTTGTCTAGTTCTCCTTACTCCTTCTATGTTACATACATTGTGGACTCCGATTCCCTCTCTGGAGGGTGTAGACAGAAGTCTCTGTCCCACCCAGTCCCACAGCCATTCAGTCTCAAATAAACACACAAAGGCTTATATTAATTATAAACTATTTGGCCTATTGCTCAGGCTTGTTACTAACTACCTCTTAGAACTTAAATGAACTCTTATCTGTGGTTAGCCACATGGCTTGGTACCTTTCCTCAGTAAGGCATTCTCATCTTGCTTCCTCTGCATCTGGCTGGTGACCAGGTCTCTGCCTTTCCTCTTCCCAGAATTCTCCTAGTCTGATTGCTCCACCTATACTTACTGCCTGGCTACTGGTCAACCAGCATTTTATTAAGCCAATATGAGCGACAAATCTTTACAGTGTTCAAAAGCATTATCCCACAGCAGGAGGAACCTGGCAATTCTCATGGTTATCATTTGTCTCCTTGAACATCTACTTCCCTCGGGAGCCCTCAGCTTGGTGACAGAATCCTCTGCTACATTTGTCAGTACTAACTTATTGTGACCAAGAGCCCTTGTGCCTGCTAGGTTGCCAAGTTCAAGTCTTTAGTTTCACTTCTTATATGCATGCTCTTGGGCAAAAGTCACTTGACCTCTCCAGGCTTTGACTTCCTTACCTGAAATAGGGGCAAAGGGGATGAATGAGGTGACACACAGCACTGACTTCATCACAGGACTTGCACTGTCATTCCTCAGAGGCCTGGGAGAGGGCTGGCCCCATTCTATCTGCCAGCCAAGCTTAAGTAGGCTGTGGCTGCCTGCCCATGTTCCTTTGTTTGGGAGCACAAAGGAGAGGCAGGATAATGAGGCAGAAGGGAGAGGCGTCCACCATGTACCAGGCCAAGCCTAGTGGATAGCATTTCCATTCTATTGCCTTCACCCATAACTTAGTTATTTAAAGTGTAGGAAGAAAGCCAGAATCGTCTGCTCAGTGTACACTGATAGCATTTATAAATAGCTGTTTGGAGAGGGATAGTATGGGAGGCAGCGTGGAGGGACCTGGATGTCCACGGTGAGCCATGCCTCACTGCTGTGGGGCATGGCTCATGTGTGATCTGGTGATATTTTGTAAGTTTCTTGCTCTCGTGACTCTTCATGAAATTCTTATGTCTCCGCTTCAGATAACCGCATGGTGGCCTCTGAACAGACTTCAGTGACAGCAATACCATTGGGTTTGGTAAGGATGACAACACTTGGAGACTGACTGACTTATTCAGGCCCTGGTTTTAGCTCTTTCTAGTGGTGTGGCTGCTGGCTAGATGTCCAGGCTCCTGTGGTCCTCTGTAGCCTGTGTACATGAGACTTCATGGACAGGATGAGAGGCTGGCCTGGGCAGAAGTAACCTCCTCAGTCCTCGAGGCAACTCAGCCTGAGCTCATGATCCACTTTGGTGAGACAGGTAGGTTCTCCTGAGGTTCCACAGCTGTGACGTTTGTAGAGATCTGAAGACCACCTGAGGGACAGGAGTCACAAGGAAAGAGGGACTGGGTAAGAGACTGACATTCCAAAGGACAAGTTTAGTTATGATTGTGGTTACTTAACTCCTTATCGTCTGCTTAATTAGTTGGCATTTGGTTTCCTCATCAGCACAGACTGCCTGCTATTGAACTCTTCTCTGTTCTTGCCATGAAGGGAGTCTGCATGAAGGGGCAGCAAGTCAGATGGACGCTCCAATTCTTCACTGTGTGTTTGTCAGACCCTTAGAAAACCCTGGTCGTGGAACTTAATGATTCCTGTGACTTTAACTGAGGTCAAACCCCGGAGAAGTTCAGGGAAACCCTCTTTGTCTTCTATGAGACTTTAGTTGTCGACACATTCCACAATGTTCTTCAGGATGATCTGAGTGTGGGCATTCACCAGTTTGACTTGCAAGCATTCTCTTGGATCCAAGCCTGCCACTGGGTTTGCTGCTAGCTTCAGCTGAGTTTTACAAGATGATTGAACACATTGAGTCACTCACTCCTTTGGTCTTATCAATGGTTTATGCCTCATGGTCAGCCTGGAATTACCACAAACCCACATGTCCTCTCCCTATAGCCCTTTGGTTCCCAACTTCTGTAGTTTCACTTGCCTTCAAGTTTCTTCTCATCTCTTACTTTTTTCTTTCCCTGTCCCTGTCACTCAGGTCTCATCTCCCATCACCCCTTGCTGCTCTTCTGCAGCTTCCTCATCCTGCATCTGTGGAGCCCAGCATCACATTCCCACCATTCAGAGGGGCCTCTCTCGAATCAGACTTCTGACCTTGTCTTTTCCTGGTGGCTTCCTCTGGTCAGCTTCCTTATAGAGCTTGTGAGATGATGTAACCGTCTCTTTCTCTGCAGGGTTCTTGCTGTCCATGGTGTGGCAACCATGTTACTCCTATTGTCTCATGTCTGCCCACTTCTCTCTTCTGTTGCTTGTCCAGGCTCTAGAGCCAGAGCCCAAGGCTCACCAGCTTGACATGCATCCCTCTAGCATCTGCTTGTGGAGGACATCCCAGTCTACTTTTAGTCAGTTCTGCTGAAGTTCTTTGTGCTGTCCCCTTCCTAGTCAGCACCCTTCCCCAGACACACTGTATTCTATATTTCCATAGCTTATTCAGGCTGTCTCTTTGCTTGGGTAGCCTTTCTCTTTGGATTCCTGAATAATTCAAGTGATACCAACTCTCTATGGTCCATCTGCAACATTCTCCAATACTCAGTTGTGGAATGGGTAGAACCACAGGACCTACTCAGCACCATTGTGAAGACTGACTAAGATGTGACATAATGCATCTGGTCTATTAGAAGTTCTCAATCAACAGATAGCCTGCAGCCTGCCAGCCTGAACTCTAGAGATGATGGTGGCTTGCCCAGTGGCAGGGACTCTTCTGTCTCTTTCCCATCAGGACACTTGAGTGTGCCAGTCTTATGTCACTGAGAAAACAATGAGAATAATCGGCATCTCTCAGGCAAACAGCTCACTGATGTTTGGCTTCATGAGGTTGTGAAAATTGGAGTGGTCTAAAAATTTCTATTTGAGAAACTAAAACCTGACCATATGAATCCATTTAGAGTCAGGATTTTAAAAATATGAATTTATATTTGCTTACGAAGAAGTTTTCATGGGCCAGGGCTTCAGCCTGGCATCTGTGTGGAGACAGACTTTCAGGGGCATGGGCTCTAATGCCGCAAGGCGTGGGCCATCAGTTCTATTGAATGAAGCACCCCTGGAAAGTTCCTTAGGAGAAGTCTGTTAACTGCAGAACCACTTAGGAATAATAATTTCTGCTCTACTTCTGGAACTGGAAGGAGTTGGCCACTTTAGACCAGAAACATGAAAGATGAGTAAGTATCTACAGGGGAAGAGGGCTCCCCCAACCCAGCCGCAGTCGGTGAGTGACTGTGGGCTTCTTTTCCTTCACCTACAGTAAAACTACGACGGCAACTGGGGCAGGCATTTCTTTGCTCCGTCTTGGGGGAACACCTCCAAGGTAATTAAGGCTTTTGGGACGATTCCCATACAGGATGTGCGTGGCTGGACCCCAGCCATTCTTGACTGGGGGGATCTAAGGTCACTGGCAACCTAATGTCAAAGTCTGAAGAAGTATATTCATAAAAGAAACACACAATGTGTGTTGAGCTTGGCCCTGGAGGAGATGTGTATCCTAAATGAGCCCTTCTGTCCTCTAGATTAGCAGTTTTCAACCTGTGGGTAGCGACCCCCTTGGGAGTTGAGGGTCACCTAAGGCCATTGGAAAATACAGATATTTACATTTCAGTTCATAACAGTAGCAAAATTATAGTTGTGAAGTAGCAACAAAAATAATTTTATGGTTGGGGGTCACCACAACATGAGGAACTGTATTAATGGGTCATAGCTTTAGGAAGGTCAAGAAGCGCTGCTCTAGATGGAACTCTACCATGAACACTGATGAACAGGCTGCCTCAGCTGCCTGCATCCCATGCTGAGAATGCCAGTGCTGGCCTAGGAATGGCATTCCTGGTGACGTCCTGTGTCCATGTTGGAAGTCTGGATGTGGCAGAACTTAGCTGTGTTCACCCCCGGTATGGTGGCTGATTTTCACTATGGCATGTGTGGCACAGTCTCCTAAAGGCACACTCTTATCTTTAAAAGCAAGAATGATGTGGCTATTTATTACTTCCACTAATAATAAGGCATCTGCTGATTTTTATCACAGGACAATGCCCCATAAATGCTAGAAACCAATAGCTGAGCTTGACAGGAAAAACAAGGATCCCCATGAGCCCACTGGTTTACCCATAAAGCCACAGTGCTCCATGGTCACACAGATACACCACTTCACCCATCAATGACGACTCCATGGCCTGCTCTTCCATAATTCAGGCTTCTCTCATCCCAGCTGTCCTGAGCCCTTGCCTGGGCTGCTTTTGGCTTCCCCTCCCTCTAACCATCTCTTAGCTCTCAGTACAGGGCACTCTGCCTCCATGGCCCTTCTTAAACCCTTTCCAAGCCTTTCCCCAGTCAGGATGACGGGAACTCTTCCCCATCTTCCAGTTGCCAACCAAATACCTCCACATGGATGTTCCAGGGACTCCCCCCAAATGTGTGTTCAACACCAGATCACCAGCTTTCTTCACTCTCTCTCCTTTAAATCGCCCCTTATGTGCAAGTGACTTTACCAGTCACTTAGTGACAAGATCTGTACTGAACACCCTCCATCCCCTGCCTCGCCACAGCTCACTAATGTCACCCCTGAGGTAGTTTGTGAGCTCACTTACTCACGGTGCCAGTGTTTGAGTTTAGGGCCTAATTACCTGGTGCTGGTTTAATCCGTCTTGGTCACTGAGTTCTGGGCTCCCCCGTCACCCTCCACTCCACCTCCAATAGTGTGACATTTCTAAGACACAGAGAGCTGTGGGAAACTCCCAGTCTTACCCCACCCCAGACCCTGTGCCTCGAGAATCAGGTTGTAAACATATTGGCATAGTGTTCTTGTCCTTGGAAATCTCTCCCATTGTAATCTCATCTTTGAAATTCCCTGATGTCACTCTTCCTGTACCATGGCACTCCCAGAATGGACACCCTCTCACACAAATGTGGATGAGTATATTCACATATAAAGATGCATGTATTTAAATACATGAATGCATTCATGTGTAGTATAGATGAATCAGTCTGTATGCTTTCCTCTTTCGGAATTTGTGCAGCTTCCTCTGGAGCCTCTGATACAGCTGGACTTAGCTTTTATGATCTCATCTACATCTCTTCCTCTGGGAAGCATCCTGGACCTAGGCAGGCTTCCTGTCTGTTTTCCTAGGGGAGATTGCATATAAGATCTCCTTCCAAACATTTTCATCCTCTGTGCCAGCTCTGACTTGAGAGTGTCCAGACACCTAGTGTCCCTGAGCACAGAGACAGGGTCTTATTCTCATGTCTTCCCTTTCTTTGGGAGGCAGGGCTGAGGAGGGGTTTTCATGTACATATTGTCACCCATTTGTTGTACTAACAGCCCCATGACTGGGGGACATCTGTCATTGCTCACAGCCACACTGGAAGGTGGAGAGACCTGTGGCTGCCACAGCCTTGCGAGGTTCTTCACCCTGCCTTTCCCATAGGAGGTGTAGACGGGAAGACCAACCCTCACTTGGGATATGCTGTTTTACTGGATTCAAAGCATAGCCTGATTCTCCCATGCAGTGTCCCCTAAGGCCTTCCCCAGGGACAGGTTGCATCACGTCCCAATGGTCAAAGCAAGTAGTATGTCTGAAGCCAACGTCAGCAAGGAAGCCTTCTCCCTGGGGATGGGGAGCACTGCCAGGTGATGATCATGGGCAGTCATGTACTGTGTCTGTATGGAGGAGGGACACATAAATAAATGACATACTGCCCTGCAGTGTGCTTGTCAAATTAAATGGACACATGCTGCTGAAAGGGATCTTAGAGAACTCGGTGGCTGTCTTCATTTGCTGGACATTTGCCATTTCAGACCACCTGAGTAGTCCGAGTGACTACATGAGTCTCAGACACCATCTGAGACTGCAGCTCAGCGTGAGGACTCCTGACTTTTGGATTCTCAGTGGGAACGGAGGTCAATCGAATAGGTTCCGATTAGAGACGTGATCTTGGCTTAGATCTGAACTTGGGCTACATCAATCAGATGGTGGCTCAGTGCCAGGTACTTTGAGTTCTTGGGGCCTTGGTGGCTGCAATGGGTGGGGGGGAGTGTCACAGTGCCCAGTACCTGCAGGATGTGGCCAGGCAGTTAGTCCCAGGTGCATTGGCCATGATGGAGACATCAGTTTACCCTTCATCCCAACCATGACAGCTCTGAGGATCCACCCAATTTGGGAAGCTCGCTCTCTTCCCCTGCATGCAAGCTAGCTCTCCAGCATCCCAGCCCTGTATCCTTCTTTTATACAGCCACACAGTTCCCATAGCCTTCTCTCAGGACCTTCTGTCTGTCACCTTTGCTCCTGAAAGGCTGCCCCCCACCAAGGAAAAGCCCTGGCCATCTCTGTTAATGTTCATTTGGTGAGTGGCACGGAATGTCTCTCCAGAGAAGCCTTATGTGTCTAGGTAAAGGGAGCAAGGCCTCTCTGCCCAGTGCCTGGGGCTGGCAGAGCTTTGAGCTCAGGGCTCCCACCAGGTGAGAGTGTGACCCAGGGTTGTGTTACTAGAATGCGCAAGTGCTCTTCTGTTTGCTCCCTGGATGATCTGAGGCAGGAGATTGACTCCATCTGTGCTTCAGACCCCTCATCTGCAAGCTGAAGGAAGCTGTGCCTGCCTCAATGTGTGAGGACTAATTATGGAAAATCTCCCATGGCCTTCTAGGGCTGCATGTAATAAGCTCCTTAGGTATGCTCGTTAAAGACCTCACCTAAGAACTTTGCCCAGGGCTCTTTCCAGATTGAACCACATAGACAAGAAGATTGGCAGGCCTTGACTCCTCGGGATAGCTGCTTCTCGAGATCTTTGCTGCCATTTGCTCTCAGACCCTCTTACACCTACTAGACCACCAAGCCCTGCTTCAGATTCTCTCCTTAGTCACAGAAGGCCATCGTGGGCACATCAGGATAGTCCCCAGCTGGGTGCATTGCAAGCTTGGGCCAGCTTTGTTCACATCTGTGTATCTGCCAACAGAGGGACTTCCAGAAAACTAGACTCCAGACCTTCCTGATTGCTGATGGTCACACCCATCTTCCAGGAATGTGTCTTCTGCAGCCAGGAGAGGTGGGGCAGACTTTGCGTGGGGAAGTGTGTGGGCCATCCTGTGAACAAGGGGACCAGCTGAGACACCCAAGGGAAGGTGGAATATTGGATAGGACGCAAAAGGATGATACATGGTAGGCATAGTCCTAGCTGGCCCTGGGTGGACCTTTATGGGGATTGCACGCTGAGTTCCTGCCCTTCCAGAGCTAACTATGCCCCAAACAACTTGATGCTTCATAGATCCAAGAATCCAGTCTCTGTGGGCCACATCAGCCAGGCTTTTGGCCCCTGTTCTTGTGTAGGAGTGACAAGCTTGGAGTATTGGCAGTGGTTTTGTCCTTCCATGAACAAAGGCTGCATCTGGGCTCCAGCTGGGATCCTGGAAGTTTGCCCTCCTCTCCCCCAGTTTCTTCAGGCATCACTCATCTCTCTTCCCCTCTTGGAACCCAGGTGTCTCTATCCCTCCATTACTTCAGTCACCTGTGCCTGCCTAAAGAGCTCTTTCATTAAATTCTTAGCCAGTTTTCCCCTGGGACCCAAGGGCTGTCTACACTCTCTGGCAGGCACAGCCCATGAGCCTTGGTTTTGCGAGCAGGGTGTGGGCTGGACTGGTCCACTGCCATCCCAGAAGTCTCTGTATAAGATAGTCTGTACAGTTGTATGTGGAGGTGCTGGGTGGGCTCAGCCCTCTTTGGTTCCCCATGGGATTGTTTTCAGTGGTAGAGCAGATCCAGGCTTTGTTTCGCTGAGGCAGCTGGGCAGCCCTCTCAGCTGCCACAGCACTGTCCTCAGTGTGGGAAGGAGACCGCAGTGCTAGTTTAGATTGCAATGCTGGAGGAACAGGCACCTGGAGGTTCCAAGGAGTGCAGGCCAGGGGCTTTTCTTGTTTTGTTTTTCTGGGTCTGTGTGTGGAGAATCTGGTGAGTACAGGGTTCTCTACTGCCTCAGGACAGCTGGCACAACTGTGCACCCAACTGGGTCTGACTGATGGTAGCATAGGAGCTCATTCCTAATAAACTATACATTGCAAGCATGCCTAACTAGCTATCGTATTACCTAACTTTGTATTGATGAGACCAAATACGCAGGCTCTTGGCGATAGTGGAGTTAGCTGGGAGTCATTTGGTCTCATGCATGTGGGTGGAAAACCATGGCAGCAGGAGCTTCAGGAAGAGGTTGCTTTTCATTTCTGGACTGACAAAAAAACAGAAAAGGGAAGAGCAGTGTTTGCCTATTATTATTATTTTTTATTTCTCCCCTTTTATCCCAGCTGGAGCTGCAGTCCAATGTATGGTGCCACTCACATTAAGGGTGTGTCTTTCCTTCTCACTTTTCCTCTTGGAAAACACAGTTACAGCCCCTCCCAGAAGCGTACATTGCTAGTCTCCTAGGGGATGCTGAATCCACCCAAGTTGAAGATTAATCACCATAGTCCTCGTCTATGCCCTTGTGTTTTCTGGAAGTTTCTTTTCTTTGTCTGCAAGTTAGAGAGGGAGAATATATGCTATTCTTTTTCTACTTAACTAGGCAATCTGCCTGCTCTGGACTTTAGCCCAAGACTTGTGGGGAGACCTCATAGGGAAGGTCCCCAGACGTCACCTCTACTAGGGAGACTACAGAGCAGCAGCTGGAAACCCCAGATCCAATTACTAATTCCATAAAACAGTTCATTAGAATGCACAAGCACTTAACTAAACAGCCATAATTGAAGTTGTCCCATGTGATCCACGGGTGTGTAAGAGTTTCCTCATTCACACATGATTCCCTCTACAATTTAGTTAGATAACAAACACTACTTAGCCCATCAGTGGCTTTTTCAGCCATGAAATACAGTTGGTGCAATATCACCCTCGGGGCAGGGGTCTTTCAGCCCGTTAGTGAGAAGGGTCCCAGCTTGAGGATCAGCAGGTCTCCTGCAGCCGTGCTCAAAGTCAGCCTGGTGTCAAGCTTGCTAGAATGAGGTTTTGTGTCTGAGGATGACATGCTTCTTCCGGTGTCTTTAGGGCTTTGTCATCCTGGAGGTGGCTCAAAGGGCTCAGCCCATTCTTTGGAGCAGAGCTTTTTAAGCAGGCCAGAGAGGAAGAGAGAAATCCGGTGTCTTCCAGCATGCTCCATTCCCACTGTTCATGCGTCTTCCCTAAATGATGGAAAGCTACAGACTCCTTTCTTAGTGGGTCCTTTGCAGAGGCTTATTGGTGTTCTCATGCTGGTTAGAGCGTTTGCCAAGTCTTCCAAAAAAGGAGGCATTAAAGACCAGGGGTCACAGAGGGTTGGGGAGGGGACCCTGAGCCTCAGGGTCTTTATCCAGGCAGCAAGTCACTCACAGGGTGCTTGTTTAAATAGTGCTTATGATGAGCCAAGTCTTTGCAGCCCCAGACTACAGGACACCAAGACTGTTTAAGAGACATCCTTGGTCTTTTGCTATTTGTGAATAGCAGAAACAGCATAAATACCCATTTTAATTGATTAAGGCCATAGGTATGCATATGGGGATGCAGACATCCCTGTGCACATTTTTCTTGTACCCATTTCTTCCTAAGTGAAGAAGATATTTGTACACTTAGCAGCAGAAGGGGACTTTATTCCTAACAGGGCTGAGGATCCTGTTAGGTTTAAGAGTCCTCTTCCCTCATATTCTAGACTCCTCCTTTTTCTTAGTTCCATCACACTGAGGCTAGGATCTCAACATATGACTGGGTGGGGAAGGCACAAACATTTGGTCCACTGCACTGGACCATATTTCAGCTTAGTTTGCAAGAATCAGTCATAGCCCTGGGTCCCTCTTCACTTGAATACAGCCATACTCTGTCATGATAGTAGTGACAGCATCCATGGGAAGAGGACTTTCCACACACCAGCCCTTTCCCTGTTCTCTACCATGCTCATCAATACCCCTGAAGCGTGAGGCTTATGGCTAGAGAGGGATGGAGACCCAAGGGGATCATTTTTCATGACATCACAACACATTTAGAATCATTTGGATGCTTGCTCACCTATCTGCCCATAGGAGGTAAGCCACTTATGAGCAACACTGTTGGTTTATTCCTGGAGTGTCATATAGAGGTGTGCTTTGGAAAGAACAGACTTGGGAACTGAGAGACTGAGATTGTGGATCTGCCTCTGCCACTTATAGGCGTGACGGGTATGTGGACTCAGATATAGTTCAGCCACCCTGAATCTTATTGATTTTTCTTGATTAAGCAAGACTATTATTTTTTGTCCCTTGGGCAATCATACAGATTCACAATTATAATGGACAGTTACTTACTGTGGCTCTGTGGCTCATGTGGCAGGCCCTGCCCCAAGCAAGGACAACCTCATCTTCTTCTCGGGTTAGCCTAGGAGGGGCTCTGCTACTGTTCTTGGTTCATAAATGTGTTTTTAAATTTATTTGTATGTATTTATGTACATGTGTCTGCATGTATTTATGTGTCCATTTATATGTATGTATGTGTGTGCATCTTTGTGTATGTATGTGTACATATGTGTGTCTCTATGTATGTGCTTATGTGTGTGCACATGTGTGTGTGTGTAGATGTGAATGAGCATATGCATGTGCACATGTGTTCTTGATTTTGCTCCCTGAGTCTGGAATTCTCTCTGCAGGTTATAGTTTCTTGTCCATAAGTAACCTGGTATCTATAGGTGAGAAGTTGTCTTTGCTGACTTAGTATCTTTATATATTTTGATACCCAAAGTGCTTATTATTATTATTTAAATTTTATGTTTTGGAAAACTCAATTTGGTAAGCCACTTTTTTGTGAGCTTTCAGTGAACCAAATTACATAGCACCCCATTAGATGAAAGAGCAGCAGGTTGCTTAGAGAGGCCCCTCTTCTTAGGGAAATGGTTTGGTTACTGCAGAATGCTTGGAAGATTATTTTTAAATATTGTTGCTTTTTTTAATGTGTGTGAGTGTTTCACCTGCGTGTGTATATGTACCACATGTATGCTTGCAGTTCTTGCAGAGACCAGAAGAGGGTACTGGGTCCCTTAGAGCTGGAGTTGCAGTCAGCTGTAAGCCACTCTGTGAGTGTTATGAATGACCCTGGATCCTCCGCAAGAGCAGCAAGTGCTTTTAACTGCCGAGACATCCTTCCATCCCCATTTGTAAGATTCTTAAATGTCCTGGGTTCATGACCTGATATATTTTAGAGTTCTCAACAAGGGACCTTCTACCTTGGAGACTAGAAGAGGGTATCGCATCCTTGCGGAGCTGGTGTTATAGGTGGTTTGTGAACTGCCCCAGGGATGTCTGGGAAATGAACTCTGGTCCTCTGCAAGTGCTCTTCACCCTCGAGTCATCTCTCCAGTTTCCCGTTCTCAGTTTGTGGAGATGATGACTGAGCCACTCAAAGGTGAAATGACTTTCTCACGGTCACATGACTAGTGACAGACATTGCTGACTAATGCCTCCCCTATGGGGATCACTTGCTTGGTGCACAGTATGCTCTTTGGTCAGCTCTTCTCCTTTAACAAGGACCTGTGTCTTCCCATTGCTGAGTTACCTCTGCTTGGGTTTTCCTTTAGATCCCTAACCCTTCATCCTTCATGATCAGCCCATCAGTCTTTGCCCTGCCAGATCCTCGCTTTGCTCTCCCTCCTCTGATTTTCTAGGCTTGGGTTCCAGCCTGCCTTCGCTGGTGTGTCTGTCTCCACTGCCACACACACCATCCAGTGTCCTGCTCCCTCTATTATCTCTCCTGTGTCCTCCAGTCTTCTCCCAGTAGCCAGATGGGAGCAAAAGGTCAGAGGTTAGACTGGAGTGGAAGTCTGTTAGAACTATAGATGGCTTCAGGGAGTTTGCCATTTGTAGGGCAAGACTGGGAATACAAGGCCGGTGACTAGTGGCCACAATCACATTAATGACAAGTGCTGGGCACTGTGAAGGTTCTCGTTTAAAAAACCAATTTGTCCAAGTGATTGTTGTTCTTATCTACACTCAGAAATGCCAGAACCTGTGACCCTTGGGCACAGTGAGGTCATCCAGCCATTGCCACAGCAGAGCAATGCTCAGGGAAGCTGCTTCCTGGGGGACAGCGCCGGGAATGTTGCTGGGTAAAAACAAGTGTCTTGCTGGGTCAGGGCTACCGTGCTTGCTGTGCAAGTGTGAAGGCCTGAGTTCCGATCTCAGTACCCACAAAAATGCTGGGTGCAATGGCATACAGCTTCAGTGCTGGGGAGGCAGGGAGATCCTGGGGGCTTGCTGGCCAGCTAGTCTAGTTGGTTGGTTGGTGAGCTTCAGGGAAAGACACGGCTTCAAAAATAAGGTGGAGATTGATAGAGGATATTCAATGCCGGTGTCAACCTCTGGCCTCAACATCTGCCTATGTGGGCTCATGCACACACACACACACACACACACACACACACACACACACACACACACACACTCGTGCATATACCACACACAGAAAAATGGATGAAAGAAGAATGGAAGAAAGGAAGGAAGGAAGGATGAAAGGAGAGAAAGAAGTCCCTGCCGTTCTAGTGAAGGCTTCTGTCACCATGCCAGAGGCAATTTCCCTAAAGGTTCAGCCTGGGGTCCTTGATGGTAGGCATGAGCTTTGGAGTTCTGAACAAACCCTGGGTCAAGCATAACTGCTGACACTCCCTGTGTGACTTTAGGTAGGTGACTTTACATCTCTGAGCTTCGGTTTCCTGATCTGTAATGTGACAATCACTGGGTAGTTTGGGGTTCAAGGTTCTAATTAAAGGAAGACATTTTAGGAAATTTGCTTCTCTGTTTTGGCCCCTTCCTCTGGAATCGAAAGGCAGCTCACAGAGAGAAGCCCCCTCCTCTTTGGTGGCTTCTGTTTGTCCACAGAGGGTAAGTACAGACGTTGTGAACTAGCCACTGGCACTGGTGTCTGTGACTCATTCAAGCCTGGCGCATTTTCCCCTGGATGTCCCACCAAAGTCAAGTGGGACCCCGTGACTGTCTACATAGATTTCATACACTCACAACAAGAAAACAACAACCTTTAAACCTTTAAAAAAATAAATTTTCTTTCCTGTGAGCAGTCCCAGAAGAAATGTCATTGGGGGCATAAAACTGCTTTACTGTGAACCTATGCAAACGTCTCAGGAAACAAACTGACTTCTGGTTCATTATGTAAAACCTCTTGTCCATTGTCTTGAGAGAAATGGATTGAATTCCTTGAGAAGCCAGTATCTGAAGCTTGGCAGGGAAGACAGGGCTCACTTGGTGCAGCGGTATGGCTGTGTCACTGCTCATGTCCTGAGGGTGCCACCAGTCACAGCCTTTTATAAGACCCAGGCAGGTGACCTGTGTCTGTGGAAGAGGCAGACCTCATAGCCAGTAGAGGCTTGAAAAAACTAGAATTAGAGTCTGATCTCACACACATGCATCTGTCTGGAATTCCTCAGAATGGAGCAAGGAAGGGGAAATCAGTAGGGGATGCACCAACCCTCTGTTATGAGCCAAGCAGGGTGCTCATACCTTTCTTCAACCCTCATATTTATCCCTCTCTGCCCTATGAGGGAACATTGTGAACCCCATCTTAGAAGGGCAAGCTGACCCTCAGGATGTGAAATGTCTTCCTTTGGGCCACACAAGGAGTAAACACTGGAGTCTCTATTTGAATCCAGGCCCACAGACCTGTGACTGCACAGAGCACATTCTTTTGCCCACGAAGAGGCCCTTTCTTCTGAAGTGTTCCTGGAGTCTAGAATGAGGGGATCCTTTGCCCTAGGTTGTAACCCCTGGGCAACCTACAGGGAACCCCATGGACATCTGACATAATTTCTTTCTCAGTTTTCATGCTTAGCGCATGCAAACACAGGCTTCATTCTCCTTGCTGGAGTGTGTATCCTGGTGTCCCTTTGATCCATGGGTTGAGAGGGAAGATAGGGTGGGTGTGGTACTGCTGGGTCAAGGCACACAATGAGCCCAGGGCTCGGGTCCCATCAAGCTAGCGATGGGACCTTGCAGACACACAACTCCTGGCCAAGCTGCTGATTTGATTGGAGACTCTGTCACTTAAAGGATGTTGGGTAAGGTCTGAGCTGGGATGTATTGTCATGAGGCTATGGCTAATTTACTGTCACTGTGCTGGGCTCAGAAAAGAACTATGCATCCTTCTCTGTGTGTAGTGTGTGTATATGTGTGCTTGTATGTGTGTATTTGTGCTTGTGTGTGAGCCTGTGCGTCTATGTATACCTCTAAGTACGTGTGTGTGTGTACACATGCTATTGTGTGGTGTGTATGCCTCATATGTGTGTGTGTGTGTGCGTGCGCGCATGCGCGCGCGCATGTATGTGTGCATGTACATTGTCTCACTCAAATGTGTTTCCCTTCACTGGAACACTGCCCCCACCTCCAGGTGCCACCAGGGGGCGTGTCTGTGGATGACAATGCACCAGGAGCTCCTCCCACAAGGAAAGCCAATCTGTCCTCCTGGTACATTTGAGTCAGACAATGTCCTACATCTGTGAGACATGGTCAAGAGTACTTAGCAACAAGAGACAGCTCCACACTGCAGAGGTGGAGTGCCTCTCAGACTGAAGGCTGGGAATTTGACCTGAACCTATCATGGGGCAGGAAAGCCCAAATTAGAGAATTGAGTCAGGTTTATGAGTCAGGTTGCTGGGAGCCCAGGGCCTCTGGTTCTGGAGAGTATCGAAGACAAGCAAAATAATCTTCCCTGGATTTCTGGTTGGACTTTGTGGAATTTCCCCCACAAAACCCAAGGAACTCACGGAAAAGAATATAAAAATATGCCAATGTCTATGCATGTGTATGTATATGCATGTGGACAAACGTGTGTTTTGAATGTGAAATGTCCCCCATCGTTCCATGTTTTTGAACATGTGCTCTTCAGCTAGTGGAGCTATTTCCGGACAGTTGCAGAGCCTTCAGGGGCTGGTCCCCTGTGGATGAAGGGAGTCCCTTGGGGGTAGTCCTCGAGGTTTAGTGCCAGGTCCCACTTCCCGTTTGTCCTCTGTTCCTGGCGACCAGCTGCCTTGTCCATTGCTGTCATGCTTTGCCCATCATGATGAACTTGTCCTCCCACAGGTGAGCCCAAGGGAACTCCTCCTCCCTTCAGCTGCTTACTGTCAGGTGGCTTGTGGCAGCAGCTAAACAACTGATGCACACACAGTGTGTACACACACGCGAATTCTCACGGACTGCCACAAGCCATGTGACTTCTAAACGGCAGAGATTTGGTTCCTGCAGTTCGGAAGGCTAGAAGTCTAGGGTAAACATGCTGGCATGGCTGGGGTCTGTGAGACCCTGGACTGTCCATGTCTCATTGTGTCTTCACATAGAGGGGAAGTTCCCGAGAACTCTCAGCCCCTTCTCATGAGAGCACTAATCGACTTGGTGAGGGGCTCCAACCCCGTGACCTTGTTACTCCTGGAAGGTCTATCCTCAGATGTCATAACACTAGGCTTAGATTTCAGCATGTGCATTTGGGGTGAGACACCACAAAATTCAATCCAGACTATGATGGGTACGTGCCTGTGCGTTTTCTGGGGAGGTAGCCTAGCCTCGCTGTTGGACTTTCTGAGAGGCGTATGGTCCAGCAGAAGGGAAGAACCACGGCATTAGTGCCGTGTCTCCAGGGCTGGCAGTCTGCTCTGGGGATGGGAACTGGCTCAGTGGTGCTTCAGCGTGCCTCATGGAACCCATCCGCTGCTAGCCGTGTCGCTGTGCAGATCAGCGTGGAAGGTCTGAGACCCCGGCTGTGTGGTTGAAGTAATGAGCTTCACGGGTCACTCCCTGTGTGAAGCTGGTTCATCTAGCTTTTAGCAGATTCCTTGGTCGCAGTTCAGTTCGTAAATGCCACCCACCCTTGGAATCCCACTCCAGAACATTCATTCCCAGAGGAGACTTCATTCAGTCCAAGAGGAGGGGCAGGTTTATTTTTAAAATTCTCCAGAGACTCCCCCCCAGTTGGAGCCTGCCCCCCTCCCAATTGTGTGGGAAATATTTCATTGTAATAGGTCAAGTAAAAGGTGGCCTGAGTGATGCTGGCTGAGACTGTATCCCCACACAGTGCTCCAGAGTTGTGAGAGGAGGCTGCAGAAGCCCACTGGGGGCAGGAGGATTGCAGTCTGAAGGCCATACCGTGCCCTGAGGTCAGAACTCAGCCGGCACTTGTGTGAGGCTAACTCCAAGACTAGCCACTGTCACCAAAGCCTATATTTGAAATGACATTGCAGTGTGCCAGGCCCTAGGATTGACCCCAGGGTCACAGCAATGCCCCCCTTTCTGAAAAAGAGATCACAGTTTAGAAGTAAGAGGTGGGCCAACAGGTCACAGGAGACAGTGTGAAAGTGGTTTCACGACAGAAGAGCTCTTTGCAGGCAGGTGCTCCCATCTGTCTCTCCCACTGAACTGAGAAGTAGATAAAAGGTAGACAGATAAATGTTCTGCTCCTAGTTAGCACCCAGAGGGGCTGCATCCCTGGCGCCTGCTACAAAGCATGGGGAGTCCCTGCACTCAGGTTTGTGGAAATGACCTGAATAGAGACTGCAATGAGAATAGGCTTTCTGAGAGAAGAAATCCGGTACAGGGAGCTTTAATTACCCCGCTCATGTCTGATGCCACCCATCTGCCCAGGAGGACCTCTGCTGTGCCGTGTGCACTTGGTTGTTGGCAGAAGCCTGGTTGCCATTGGAGGAGAGTCTCCTATTGTGAAAACTTATGAAACCCATCATCTCATAATGTCTTGTTTGGTTCTTCAATAGCTTAGATATATTACTGTCTTACTTGTCATATTTTCGGGGGATAGGAGTTATGTGTATCCTTGTGTCTAGACATTTAATTGGGATATTCTGGGCCATAGTGAGGAATTTTCAGTATTTAGATGCTAAAGCTGAGACCCAAGGGGAGAGGGGAAGGAGACTTAGCCCTCGGAAGGCCAGTGGAGGACATGAAATCCTATGCTTTGTTCTATCTTACATGACTTCTGAATGGTGCTGGGGGGTGAGATGATCCCATATCAGTTACTTGTCTCATTGTTGTGACAAAATGCCCAGCACAGACAATGGAGGGAGGGAGGAGGGAGGGAGAAGGGAGAGGGGGAGGGAGGAAGGAGGAAGGAAGAAAGGAAGCAAGCAAGGAAGGAAACAAAGAAGGAAGGAAGCAAGGAAGGAAGGAAGCAAGGAAAGAAGGAAGCAAGGAAAGAAGGAAGCAAGGAAGGAAGGAAGGAAGCAAGGAAGGAAGAAAGGAAGAAAGGAAGGAAGGAAACAAGGAAGGAAGCAAGGAAGGAAGGAAGCAAAGAAGGAAGGAAGGAAGGAAGGAAGGAAGGAAGGAAGGAAGGAAGGAAGGAAGGAAGGATGTATTCTGGTTCACAGTTGCCAGGGTACAGCTCATGGCAGGGAAGTCAATGGTGGCAGAACTTAAAGCAGCTGGTCCCTTACATGCTCTAAGCATCTGATGCTATTGCATGCACAATCAAAAAGCAAAGAGTGATGGATGTTGGTGTGTTCAGGTGACTTTTCCCTTTTACTCCAAGACTCTAGCCTATGGGATGATGCCACTTACCTTTGAGATGAATCTTCCTGTTTCAGTTAATTCAATCTAGAAAAGCCCTCGGGCATGCCATGTGATTCTAGATCCAATAGACAATAGTAACAATAACCGTCACCCACCGCCAATGCCGTGTACAGGCCACGACCACTTGTTGGACGACAACTTGGCCCATACAGCCATCACAGGGCAGTGAAGACTTTGACTATGCAGCACTGGGTCCAGGGCCCAGTCCTTTCCTCCTTTGCTCTCAGACACTGGTGAAGCACAGGAGGCCTGGAGATGCTGTTTCTAAGGAGATGTGCGGAGGGCAGACTGTGGGAGTTGTGGGAAAGGGGAAAGCCATTGTTTCCAAGGCACTAAACATAAGTGGTATGACTCTTAACTTTCATCTAGTCGGTGCTTACCAAGCAGTTAGCATGCATGGTGCATTGTGCTACGCCAGCTGGACGCGCAGACAGAAATCTCTATCCTTGGAGCCTTCAGTAAGGACTAAGTTCAGATATTTCATTCCTAAGGATCATGTTGTTCCCTTCTGATCCTTCCCAGAATTAATCCAAAACAAAAACTCATACATTTATAAGTTTATCAACAGTTCTAACCTTCCCCATGATAATCACTGAAATTTTCAAACAAATGAAAGTCTTTCAAAAGATTTTGGTAGTTGAATCTCATTGATGTGCCACTGGATACTATAGCTCTCATTTCAGCCATAGGAGGGAACACACACACACACACACACACACACACACACACACACACACACACAATCACTTGCACCAAGCATCCTAATTTCACAGGCCCAGAGAATTGAGATAAAAGGAGATCACATTTTTAGCAAATGATGTAGAATAGTGGTTCTCAACATGTGAGTTGTGTTGTGACCTGGCCATGATTCCCAACTCTGAATAACAAGAGTAACAGACCTTACTGATCATTGAGAGAAGGAAATGCACAGGCTGCACATGAAGAGGCAGGAAGCTGAGACTGGACTGAGGAGTCAGCCTGCAAGGGTGTCAGGGCCAGAACCTGGTAGCCAATGCCAGGTGTGAGTGCAGGTGTGCCATGGCTTCTGGGCCTCTTGTTGCTGTAGGAGATAAATTTTCACCTTCAGAATATTCAACCCCCTTGCACTGCATTTAAGAACATCTACGGTGCTGAGGCGATGCCAGGCTAATTGAGTACTGGTAATTGTTTTCACTGTGCTTTGATGTAATGCATTTTTAAAATGGAGTGCTCTCCAGTAAGTGCTTCCATCAGGGGGTGGGGAATGGCCAGAGGCTTTGTGTTTCCAAATGAGATTTATAGAGGAAAGCATAGCCAATGAAGATTGGGTCTCTGTCCATCCACCACTACTTAGATCTGTTAGAAAGGGAATTGAAGTAATTGCAATGATTTTTAAAAACCAACCACTTGGGGAGGCAGATATTTACATGGCCTCCAAGTAACATCCCCGCATATTCTTACTAATTATGTAGGGGCAGAGTAACTTGACAAGGAGGAATGCCACTTTAATCAAGAGATCACACTCAGCAGTACCAGTGATGTCCCAGACTGGCACTGCATGTCTTTCTGATCAAGTGCAGTGGGAAGGACACAATGTCACTCATGGAGTCTTCTTGCCAAAAATCCCCAACCCGAAGAAAATAAAGAAAAAGTCATCAGACACTTATATTTAGGAACACCCTACAGCAGCTGGCATACACTAGAAATGTCACCACTCTAAAAGATGGAAAGAGTATGTTTGTGCAGGAGGAACATTCTAGACCAGAGGAGACCAAAAAGACATGACAACCCAGTATGATGTTTGATCTGGGATAAAGAAGAGGAAAAACCGAGGACAAACTGTAAAGACCATTTATTGAGATCTTTGAGAAATTTTGAACAGAATACATATTAGAAAACACCTCTATCAGTATAAATTTCTTAGGCATGGTAATGGTATTATAATAATATGCAAGAACCTTGATACTGATGATAAATTTAGAGTCTCAGAGAGTTTAAAAAATGGATTCGTCTAGAAGGTTATTGCAGTGTTCACTGTGCTATTATTACAACAACAAATAGCAGCTTCTCATGTACCCATAAAGGTCAACCTGTGCACTGATCTCAGATTGACATGAGTTAGCTTCACGTGTTGTTAAGCTATCCTGGCCCAAACATACACACTCCTTGCCTAACAGAAGAGATGTGTGCTATGCTTTGGGTGCAATGTGACTTCAGATAGCTGATGCTTTTATCTAATTGCTCTCTACTGCAAAAAAAAAAGAGTACCATCTTTAGATTGAGCTGAACCTGCTTGCCAAGGTTTCCCATGTACAAGAATTCGTTGGAATTCTGAGGGGTTGTTGTGCAAATTTCAGGGGTCTGTAGAAAGTTACTTGATTCCATGATTCTCTCTCTCTCTCTCTCTCTCTCTCTCTCTCTCTCTCTCTCTCTCTCTCTGTGTGTGTGTGTGTGTGTGTGTGTGTGTGTGTGTAAGTCAAAAGTTTCTAATATTGTAGCTGAACACATAAAAGGGGATGAGGAAGTGAGTCAAATAATCCCAAACTAGTTTAGTGTGAATTTACTCACACTAATGGATATCATTCCTCAGGAAGCACCTACCATGGTTTTTTATACAAAGTCTCTGGTTGCCCTGGATCTGTCCAAATAGGCTAGGCTGTCCAAATAGGCTAGTCTTTATGAGCCTCCTATCTCTGCTTCACTAGTGCTGGGATTAGATTAAAAAAGTACACTACCAGCCCTGTTTGTTTTTTTTTTTAAAACATGAGTTCTGGGGATTAAATTCAGGTCTCCATGCTTGCAAGGCAACCATTTTCCTTGAGCCATCTCTTCAGCCCCTTCTCTTTACTCTTGCTAGAACAACGTATCCTACTGTGCTTCAGGGTCTCTAAAGTAGGAGGAAGTCAGGAATCACAGACACTCGTAATGAGAGATTCAGTAGGACAGACACAGCACAGAGCAGCAAAAAGCCAGTCAAAGTAGCCTACAGGGAACAGATAATCTAGAATGCTGCCATCTTGAAAATTGTTTAAATAAACTCAAAGAAATATGAGCAGATATTGCATGCACATAAGAAGATTTTTTTTAAATAAGAAAGACTCTGAGAGAGGTAGAGCTAAGGGAATCAGGAGTTCAAGGCCAACTTGGGCTTTATGATGAGCTCAAAGGCAGCTTGGGTAACATGAAACCCTGTCTCAAAACAAGCAAACCTACACCTGTAAAGTTTTTTTTAAAGTAGAAAAGAAAACATTAGGTATTAGAACATCAGCATAACAGGTCCAATCTTTGGAAACAGGCATAGCCTACCCTGACCTCACTGCCTCACATTTTAGCATGCTGGGATTATAGGTGTCCTGCACCATCCCCAGCTCTAGAAAGAATATCTAAGACTAAGTTTCATAGATGCATTTGTGCATAAAAAGGTTGGATAGTGTCAGAACTAAAGGGGTTGCAAAGGAGAAAAAGGGCAAGAGGAAGGGAAAAGACGGAGAAGCTGATGGGGAGAAATGGGGAAGGGCGGCGGAGAGAAAGAAGAAATGAAAAGGAAAGTGCATCCTGGCTGAGTGTCTGCAGCTGGCCTCTTTATTTCTGTCTTAATTACCTTTAATGTGGGGGCATCAAATGTGTGGAGGTCAGAGGACAACTCGAAGGACTCAGTTCTCGCTACCATGTGAGTCCTGGGCTTTGAAATCAAGCCTTCAGGCTTGGCAGCAAGCACTTTTACACACTGAACCATCTCACCAGTGCACTTCCGTATTTCAGAGATGAGGAAAACGATGTCTTTTTTGTGTGAGCTTTAAGATAATTGCATGGTCCTGGTATAAAGTGAGTCTTCAATCAATATTGATTTCAACGATTTCTTCTCCTGTTTTAATGAGAGACTTGAAAAAACAGACACTCTCAACAGTTAGAAAAATCTGCCCTTTCCACACCAAACACTGGTGCCCATATGACTGCCCATGAATGATGACGCAAGGCTAACTCTTGGTCACCAGCCACCTTCACCTTGTTTGTGAGTGTGTTTGGAATCCTGTGTATGAGGACGACATGTGGCATGATAAAGTTGCTTGGAGGTGTTTTTGACTTGTACTTGGCCTTGTCTGGGACACCTGGGGGAATGTTGCACAAGCCAAAATGTGACCTGGGAGAAGGGCACAGTGGTCACTAAGAAAGCATAGGAGTTGTTGTAGGTAAGTGACCAGCTCTCAGCAGCCTGTGGCCTCGTAACTCTCAGGACAGCTAGAACTACCCTGCTAGAGGATGTTCTCCCAAGTGTTTTTCTGCCTGGTAACTTACAACATGGTCTTCTTGGGATCTAGGAGACTCATGGTCTTGATAATGTCTTGGCCTGCCTTCACTTTCCCAGTATCACAGTTTCTCCTAAGCCATGGATAAGGTCTCTACATCAAAGATTCTGACTTTCACCAGCAAACAGCAATGACAGGGATCAGTAGCACTGGGTGATGCGTGGCCAGCCTCACTCCAGGATGCTGAAGACAGCACTCTTTTCAATGTTAACTCCTTGGAACCTTCTCTTATGCCCCAAATATCTGAGCCACTAGTTGTCACTGCTTTTCTTTAGTCTTCTTGTAGCTGGCCATCCTGGGAGTTGAAATCATATCATTACAGGAACAACACCAACAAAAAACAGCCACACACATGAGGCTAATATTAAATATTTTATGGTAGCTTTTTCATGATATAAAATGCATGCTTAGCTTAGATCTGGGAGTTCATATCAAGTCAACATGGAGTTTGTGCGGTGGTGTGTGTGTGTGTTGCTCATACATATTTTTCTTCTCCTTGCTAGAGGGGCTGTGTGCTGGAGCTCTGGGAAGTCGGATCATTCCAAATCAATAGATGAATTCTAGACTTTAATTTCAGAATCTAGCTTCTATCCAATTGCCTGGCAGAGTCTTTCATCAAGGGTCTCTCCCATGGACCAAAGCAGCCAGATGCTTGTGGACATTGTAAGTGGCTGCCAGACTAGGAAGAGGCCTCAGTAATTCATAATTTGTCCCTTGAAAACTGAGCTGGGCATTAAACCCTTGCCAGCTTGCATTGATGCAGAAGGCACCTTGGGAGGAAGACTCACTCTCAGGAAAGGCAAGGCTTCTGTGAGCCAGAGATTCTCTCAGGTTGAGAACTGGTGGACCCGATCTGAACCGTTGGGCAGGGAGTGTAGACAGGACTTAAAGACGTGTGACTGAAGGGCTGGTGAGCTGGGTTCATGGGAGGAGGTGACTTTCCAGGGGTTGTGAGGGCAGCCTTGCATCACATGAAGACCTTTGCATATGGCCAGGAAAAAGAGAATGACACTTAGAAAAAAGACAGTTCCACTGTGGTGTCACGGTGTGGTGGACCCAAACCAGGAGTTGTAGCATTTGTGAGGGAAGCTTCAATAATGCCAATTCTTGCTACTTCATAGTGATGGTTTAGAGCTCTTCGTTGAGCAGGTTGTTTCAGTGTGAGTCTGCAAAGAGCCATGTGTTGGGGTGTTCATGTCTGCCTTGGGTGCGGTAGCTGTCAACAGATCAGTATAGGATGAGCAGTGCCTTCCTCCAGAGAAAGTCCCTGTTCTAGGTGGCTCACCCCATTCCCTTAGTGTGGCCTGCTCATTTCCTGTCTTCTGGTCTTTACCTGGGGTTGACTTTGCAGTAGCTCAAGGACAGCCCATGACCCACACCAGACACTGGCTGGAAACAGCTAATTGGCTGATTCTGTCGAGTACCACTGAACACCAGCACCACTTACCATGCGTCTTCATTTCTCCTGACTCCTCCTTCTCTGCATGAACCTCACTCATTCTCCAAGCCCACTGCTGTGTGGCGCTTCCCAGGACTTTCTCCTTTCTCTCTGTGCTCTTGGCACATTGCATCTTTATAACCTTGCAGTCATTAGTTGATGGGCCTATATCATCCTTTAGCCTAGAAGCTGGTGATAGGCAGAATAACTTTATTCAGCTCTGAGTCATCACAATATCAGCAAGTGGCCTTGGGCCTAGCAGAGTGTCCTCTCCTGGAAGTGCTTTATAGCCCGAAAGCTTTGTAATCAGCCTCTCCTTAGTGACAAACACGCGAGTCTGTTTGAAGACAGAGAGAAATGACTTATTATGGCTAGAACTCAGAATAGCAGGATTGGACCATGGACCAACTAGTGCCAATATGTCCGATGTACTGTCTTGCTGTCCTATCTCTGTCAACACGAATCTCTTTTTTGTGTAAGGGTGTTGAGGGGAACTGGTGCCATCATCCATTTACCCAGCATACCCTGAAAATCTACTATGTACAGGCTCTGGAAGATACTTAACCTAGCCCCGAGAAGCTTATTGGAAAGGGAGATCAAGAAAAGGCAGAAATTAATGACACAAAAGAAAATTCTTTCATCCATTATTTGCTTTTCTGTACTCGAGCCAAGTGAGAGAAGAGGTTGGTGCAAATGACGCTTTTACAGAAAAGGTCAAAATGACAAAACAGGCTTCATGAATCTCTATGGTGAGAATTTGCTGTCACGTTGTCCTGGGTGGACACTGGTAGGAGAAAGGACAGTGTATTGCGGAGCCAGAGATGGGCCCGATCTCATGGCTGCTGTGAGTTCACCTAGGTCCCTAAGTGGGATGGGCCCGATCTCATGACCACTGTGACTTCACCTAGGTTCCTAAGTGGGATGCTTGTGTTAGGTGCACTCTTCTGTCTGTTACATGCACATCAACAGAAATAGGAAGAGAAATGGTGCCTAGAAACAAAGCAGGAGCGACCACAGAGGGCAGGGAGATCCCTTGCCATCCATCCATAGGAATCCCACTGTTTTGCAATGGTTTGAACTCAAATGAGAAAATCCTTCTAATTGCCCAGATCAGTCACAGATGAACTTAGCTTCTTTGAGTGGCTTCCTTTCTTCTTCCTTTCTTCCTTCCTTCCTTCCTTCCTTCCTTCCTTCCTTCCTTCCTTCCTTTTTTCTTTCTTTCTTCCTCCTTTCTTTCCTTTCTTTCTTTCTTTCTTTCTTTCTTTCTTTCTTTCTTTCTTTCCTTTCTTTCTTTTTTTAAATGAACTCCAGTGCTCTGGTACAGGACAGGACCACACTGAAACAGACTGCCAAGATGCCCGTGAAACAATAGGCTGATGTATCTCTCGCCAGGAATCATGGGGGAAGTGGGTATCCTATTGGACTGTGGTAATGATGGGTGACAGCAACAGATACCGTGTATCAGGCTATGACAGTGAGCCAGGCTCTCACATACATCTCTAGGCATCTTCAGGCTCAGATGAGATATATATCCAAGGTTACTAGAGTTAGCACAGTGAGTGTAGTAAGTACAGTGACATTTGAAACGCAGCCTCTCTTACCCCCATGGCAGTTTTCTCAGTCGTCCTAATGCTGCGACCCTTATATTGTGGTGACCTCAACCATAAAATTCTTTCATTGTTACTTCATAACTGTAATTTTGCTATTATTATGAATTGTGATATAAATATCTGATATGTAGAATATCGGTTGATGGCCCTAATGGGGTCACAACCCAATGATCGAGACACAGAGGTTGAGTGCGTTCATTATCCATCCCAAGCTAGGATCCTGTGGTTTTGAAAGCCCAGCCTATTTTCTTCAGCCCTACCAAAAGGGGATGTGGCTCAGTGTGTATGAGCCAGGCAGGAAGCACTTGTGTCCGATAAGGAGTTTGCCTTGGCATAGCCGTTGTGTTATGGTTTGAATCTGAACCCACCCTCTCCCCCTCAAACCTATATTTTAACTCTTGTTCCCCAGCTATGGCACTATTTTGAGAGGTCTCACTGGCAGAAATAGGTGAGTGAAGGCAAGCTTGGAAGGTAATATCAAGTCTTTGGTTCCCATCACACTCTGTTTTCTGATCTTCCATGCTATGAGAGGCCTCTGACCCATGTTCCCAAGGCTATGAACTCTCCCATGCCTTCCTTGTTGTCATGGACTGAAATCATGAGCTGAAGTTGATCCTGGCAGCTAATGTGTCAGAGAACTGTGCAGGGAACACTGCATACATTCTGGGGGCACTGCAGTCAAGCCAGCTGGGGTCCTGTGGACTAGACAAGCCCTCCCAGGTCAAAAATGGCCATGCCTCTTTTTCAAATGCCTTGGACCATGGGCTGGAAAGTTCCCTTCCTTTAGAGACAGTTAGGAACCAAAGCTGCTGAGGAATTCTGCCATGAATTCCTCTGAGGTGGGGCTCTGCCTTTCATGACTGGCAATTTATTACAAATGTCACAACTTTTCTGCAGCTGGAAGGATAATTTTGCAAACTCTGTGTCTGCCAGATGAGGATGTCTGTGCTTGTACCAAGCCTACTGTTCTTGTGTTAACAGAGACGATCAGGGGAGGGGAGCTCGATCCAGCAAACAAATCATTAACCTTCAAAACAGACGCACACAGCCACAGTGGATGAATTATACATCAGGCTGTCTCTGCTTCGGACACTGGCCCACATCTGGTTTCTTCGCTCTGGCTATTCCTGTAAACAACTGACTTTCCTCTGTTTCCTTCCTGGCTCTCTCTGACTGTTTCCCTTTACACACAAGTCAGCAGAGTGTGGCAAAGGCTTAGTGTGTGTGTTCCCAGGTAGCCCTTCCCCAGAGAGACTCAGGGAGCAAGGTCCCTCAAAGGTTATGCATATTCCTGCCTGCCTACTCAGCTCAGTAACACCTCAGACAAACACAGAAGGCCTTTCAGCCCTGCCTCTGGGACCAAGTCAGTACACAGCATTAAAGGGGAAGCTGCTACTGTTGGTTTAAGCCTTGTTTGCAAGGGGCCCCTGGAGCACACAGATCCTGCCAACCTCCCCTTCCCTTAGAGATGTATTTTATTTATGCAGGTGGAGCCTCACTTTATGAGATGCAGAGCCGAACCCAGGGGTAGCACTTCATCTTCAGACAGGCTCTGAGCTCAGAATTATGGGTCTTCTCCTACAGACGTTCTGGCCTGGGCACCATCCAGAACTGCCTCTTGGTTCCTTCCATGTAGAGCTTCCTTCTCCAAGACCCCTGAGATCCTCCTGTCAGACAGTAAGCAAGATCAGAGCAGACTTCTGGCCTCCCTGAAGCCGCCTTTGTTGCAAGAGAGAAGTAGACAGAAAGAAAACATCCACCACAGCAAATGGAAGCAGGAAGCCATGCCTCATTTTTTTCTGCCCCCCCCCGGGGCGGGGAATCTGACTATCCTGACAGCTAATGCTGATGTCAGGACCACCAATTGCTTTGGACCCTCTGGTCCTTGCCCTTCTCCCTGCATCCTCTCCTATGCTCAGGCAATGTGGAAATAGGCCTTATTGGATTTCAGAATGAGAAATAAGCAGCTTCACTGGGGCCCTCTCTAGGGAAGATCTATTATTATATAATACAGGCAGATTGGGTCTTGGAATAGTTTGCTCATGAAAGAGTAACATCTTGGAAGCTCACTCCATCACTTCCAGGTCCTTAATAAAGAGTGAGGGAATAATAGAACAATATTAACTTTTCCCGCTTCATCAAGCGGGTATTTTCACCATTACCACTGAAGCTGGTCAGATCTGAAGTTCTGTGAGATTTAAACATCTCCTTCCTTCTGTTACTTATTCATTCCCATTGGTGTCTTGGTTAAATAGTTTTACAGGGCTTGAAAAGTAATAACATTGAATTTTTCTAACATAGATGGCTAGAGAGCAGTGCAAACCAGAGTAGGAAGCCAGTGTTTGTTGAATAATTGAGCAAGGTAATGAATTCTGACTTCTGTCCTCCGAATAAAGGATTACTGCGAGGTCTGGGAATGCTTAGGGAAGTGCGTACTTAGGACTCAGTGGAGCTATGTTTTCTTATCTCTGTGAGTGGAGACAGGAAAGGGGTCCTCATTCGTTTACCGTTCTCCTTCCTGGGGCCAAATACCTGACAGAAGCCACTTACGGGATGGGGGAAGGACTCATTTAGACGCATGGTTTGAAGGCTGTATCGTCAACTCAACACAGCAAGGAAAACCATGGCAGAGTTGACGGCAGCAGGAGCATGGGGCTACGACTCCTGACATCTCTGCAGTCTGGAAGTGGAGCCCGTCTATAAAACACAAGCCGCCTGCCAGGGATAATAACTCTGGAACTTCTGGGAGGTAGTCTCTTTTGTGAATTCTTGGTCGCAGTTGCCAGGCCTTACATGTTATTAGAATCCTTGGGCTTCCTTCCTTCCTGCCTTCTGCCTTCCTTCAGTATATGCCTGTGTATACAGTCACATGTGTTGCATGTGCATGTGTGTGAAGGTCAGAGGTCAACGCTGAGGATGAGTGTTGACTTTCTTCACTCTCCACCTTATTGCTGGGACAGGCTCTGAATCTGGGACTCACCACCTTGGCTGCGATGCCTGACCGGCGAGCCCCAGGGATCTTCCTGCCTCCTCTGGGGTTACAGGAATGCACCCAGAGCTGGCTCTTTATGTGGAATCTGGAGATTGAATTTAGGCCTTATACTTGCATGGCAAGCACTTTACTGGTCAAGCCACTGTCTCATGCAGCTGGAATACTGGGGCTTTTTCCCTGAGGACATCCAGCTTCCTTCTAGTTGCTTTGAGATTCTCTTTGTGGTTGCTAATTGAGTCTTTTTCTAGAAATCAATAGAATGTGAGGGGATGCCATGAGGATGTCAAGTCTCCATGGTGCCTGGCTTCTCATTTGGCTCTTGTTTGTCTGCCTATCTATCTATCTATCTATCTATCTATCTATCTATCTATCTATCTATCTATCTATCTATCTATCTATCATCTTTATATCTTTTCTTTCTGCCTGTTTAGGTCTCAGTCTTTGTCTTTGATAACTAGAGCATTTGATGTCACAGACATAGAGAAGAAACTGCTAAGGTCTGGGGAAGCGTCCCTCTGCCTAAGGTTGCCATGCAGAGTACACCAGTGCCTGGTGTTGAAGGCATTCTTCCCATACCCAGTGCTCTTGACTTATACATATTCTTACCCTAGCAAACCCATGGGCTGGATTTCTGCTAAATCTTGGATAGAGATTGATGGAACCAATGAGGAAAGATCTTGTTTTTAATTAACATCTAAAGGAAAGCCAAGCCAGTGACATAAATGAGGATTTGGTCAGTGACAGTGACTCATGAGTTTGGAGCTGCTGACTGCATTTGGTAGCTTTTTGGGATAGAAGAGGGACAGTAGCATCCAGAGACCTGTCTTGTACTTTGTTCCTCATGAGTGAATACAATTGTGCACTCACAAAGTCATTTTCATGACACCCGGTTCACGAGGTAACCACGAAGACCTGGGGTAGCAGTATAAATTGCTGGTGTAAAGCCACAGAGACTTTGAGAGTGAAAAACTCTCTCAGCAGTGTGTCTTTGACTCAGCCAAAAGCACAGTCTCCTTCCTGTTTGTGAGATGATGCTGTAATGTTGTCAACATTTGACAAACACAAGATAATATTAAAAAGAATATAATAATCTATGAGGAAAAACATTTTGGCATGTTTTCATGTAATCTTCATACAATGGACTACCTCTTGACATGCCTCACTCAACCAACTCAGGAATTCACCTGTGTTCTTTATCCACTTATTCTGTAGATGCCCCTAACAGGGGCCACAAAGCACTGGCAGTCCCAGCTAGAGGGGACCCTCAGTGTTTCAGATACCTCCCCTCAACAGCCAGAGAGCTCCTTTTCTTCCCAGCATTCTGGTCTCTTGAAGCTTGTTACCATACTAATAATGTAGTCAAGTTTTGAATGACTCAGAAAAATATGGGTAGAAAGAGAGTTGTTTCTCAGGAAAAGCAAGTTGCACACATTGAACAATTTGATAGAAAAACCGTTGCTAACAAGAATGACTGTCAAAATAATTACAGGCATGGCAGCTGGTAAAGATGAGAAGAAATTTGTACCCAATCCTAGAAGAATGTTGTGCTCAAATTGTTTCACATATGAGTTTAAAATTTATTTTTAGGAACTGGAGAGATGGCTCAGCATTTGGAGCATTTGCTGCTCATGCAGAGCCACAGCTACCTATGACTCCAGTTCCAGATGAGCCTCTGTGAGAGCCAGCCCCTCACACGGGGGGCACACCAACACTCAGGCAAACATTCACACAGGCAGTTGGCAACTGAGCTGAGACTTGAACGACAGCAAGGGTCTCTCCTGGGGTCCCATCAAGCACACGGGTCCTGGATGCACGGATGATCCTAGATGCAGGGATGCAGGCCCATGTGCTGGAGGCAAGTGTGTAATGAGCAGTTTGGGGTGTAGGGTTCGGCTAGATGAGAAGGGAGAATGTTGAGTTTGAAGTGAAGGAGTTCTGTGATCTGGCTCATGTTTCTAGATGTTTACTCTGGCAGCTGTGGCTGGTGGATACAAGGGGATGATTCAGTTGGGAGAAGGCACTGGGAGTCAGATCAGGAATGACAGGTAGAGCCATGCAGTGGGAGGGGTTGGTTAGAGATATGGAAGGACTCAGAACAGGATGGAACCCCAGGTCAGTGTCCCACCCCCATGGATCTTCAGTGCCCCTCATCCCCGCTGCCGGTTTCTTCCTCTCACTTTGTTAGATTTGCCCTCCAACTATTCTGCTGCTAACCTCACTGAGGGCTGGCAAGTTGCTCATTTTTGGCGGGGCGGGGGGAAGTGCAGGGTGGAGAGAATAGGACTCTTTGTATAGGAATCAACTCTGTTACTCCTACTGGGAAAGTCAGGGCTGAAGGCTAAGCTCAGGGGCTGCTATTGAGCTTCTGAGTCAGGCAAGCGCTGACCCACCTTGCTTGCACTCTGGTGATAGCAACCAATAACATGTTGTTGATGGATGGGGAGATCTCAGGCTTCTTGGTGATGGATGGATGGATCACAGGGGAGAGAGCTGCCGTTTTCCAAGTGGAAGGTGACTGTCTGCCAGTCAAATGAATTCAGTAAGAATGAAAGCACCTGTTGTCAATTTGGAGAAAACTATCCCTGTTCACTGTGTGGAGCTGGCATTGTGCTTCATCTAGAAATGTTAAACAACCTTTCCCATTTGCGCAGTGGTAACACAAACACATTGTATTAAATATGTAATATCTTATCTACATGGGTTTGTGTACAGAAACTAATAAAGAATTCTCTTAAAAAATAATGAAAGCCCTATTGTTGTATTCTAAACAAAGCCCTTAAGAATGTGAGAAGTTGCCAGATGCAGCATTTGGGTGAGCTGGTCTCACCCCTTACCAGGGCAGTGCTGGAGACCTGGCCCTGGTGGCATGGGTGTGGGAGAGCTGTTTCCATACCTTGCCAGCTGCCACAGGCAGAAGAACTGGCCCCACCCCTCATTGTGCAAAGCAAGAGAGCTTTTCCTGGTGGTGTAGGGGCAGGAGAGTAGGCAGGTTGACCAACTTAGCTACCACCCCTGCCCAGATCCAGGGCTTTAAGTTGGCCCACCCCAACATCTATCCCATCTAAGAACTGCTGGAGCATGTGATGGGGCCGGTCCTGCAGAATCAAAGCTACAGGATCTCTATGACACAGGGCAACTACAGGATCTCTGATAGAAGTCCCAATGAGATCCGGTATTGATAATGTAGCAGAGACCAGAGGCCTTGAGCCAGAGCAATGACTCATTGAAATGAACATTTACAGATGAAGCTGTTTCAGTGAAAGGGTACACTGTGACACATCACAGCTATCACAGTGAGATATTATTTTGCTTTTCTTTCTTTTTTATTTGTTTTTATTTATTTTTATTTTTTGTTTTTTGAGGGGAAGGTTGCAAGGGCAGAGGGTAGATATGGAAGGACAGGGAGATGAGTGGGTTTGGGGTGAATGGTGTGAAATTTACAAAAAATCAACAAAAAGTTCTTTTTAAAAAAAAAACAATGTAAGAAGTGTTTGTAAGAAACCTTCCTTCTATTCTTTCAGCCATTCAAGAACATATAACAAGTTCCTGGCTCTATTCCTTGCTGTGGATCCTTGGACAGGTTACATAAGTTTCTTGAGACTAATTGCTTTGGTTGGGGAACAGAGATAGTGATAGGATGCGCGTCTTAGGATAGTGAAGGGTGATGTCAGAATGGACATGATACCCTCAGCACAGCATCTCACGACAGCCAGGTCGGGGATCTCGGAGAATAGGCATGGTGCACTCAGCACAGCATCTCACGACAGCCAGGTCGGGGATCTCAGAGAATAGGCATGGTGCACTCAGCACAGCATCTCACGACAGCCAGGTCGGGGATCTCGGAGAATAGGCATGGTGCACTCAGCACAGCATCTCACGACAGCCAGGTCGGGGATCTCGGAGAATAGGCATGGTGCACTCAGCACAGCATCTCACGACAGCCAGGTCGGGGATCTCAGAGAAGGCGAGGAATGTCTGGTTCCAGAAGAGTGGCAGTGCTTGCTCCTTAGAGCCTCTTGTAGTGCCACCCTTTCTGCCATGGCTTTGTTGCTAGGTGTTCTTTGTTCTGTTGAGTGAACTTTAGGAATCAAGATTGAAAATCTAAAACTTGAAATACCCAAGTCCAGGCTCTCAGCTCAGAACTTCAAATAGCTGACAAATTGCTGACCCGATTTCTGATACCTTCCGATTCACTTCTCTTGGCTCGATGGGATTTTTTAAAGATGTGATTTCATAGTTTACTGAAACACTCTCATCCTCTTTCTTGGCCAACAGAGCTATGGTGCTCTTGAAGATTCATATCAGATCTTCTGCATCCACGTGCTAGATCACACCCCACACACTGGCTTCTAATTCCAGTTTACTGCACTTTCTTCTGGTGTCTTTTAGTATCTGATTTGTGACACTCTTCAGCAATGGCGACTGAAGTTGTATGATCAAAATATTTCCCCTCCAATGAGAATATGAGTCTCAGACCAACTTTAAATAATGACACCATAGGCTGGGTTTATTTCTCTCACATGGTCACAGTAGAAATGGCCCTAATTGAGGAGTGTGGGGATTGCAGTGGGGGAAATGCTGCCAAATCATCCCTGAGTTAGAGACAAAAAAACACAACACAGAGGCCATGGTAGGTTTGAAATGTGTGCGGCCGTCTCCTGGAGGAAGAAGGAAAGCAGAGGGTGAGGAATGGCTATGCTTATGATGACTCAGCTACAGTGTGCTTCCCTCTAGGCTGGGTGGGGCCACAGCAGGAGGGGAGGCTGTTAACTTAAACTCAGCTTCTCTTTAACTCCTTTTTAACAGTGCAGTTATCATAGGGAAGGTGGGAGGCGACTCTGCAGAAGCGGCCAACAGATGATCACGGTCACATGGGTGGAAGGAGGGACTGGAAAAGGACGCAGCTAGTGGCTAACATCAGCAGATTGGCTTGCTTAGGTGGCCCATGGGCTTTCTTTCACTGTTTTGATTTGTGTGTATTTGTTTGTTCATGTATGTGCGGGTACATGTCTGTATGCAGATGAGCATGCACATGCGTGCATTGTGTATGATGGCCAGGGGACAGGCTTGTCTGTCATTACTCAGATGCCATTCACTTTGTTTCTAAGAGATGTTCTCATTAGCCTGGTACTCTCCAAGTATCTGGTTGGCTGGCCAGTGACTGTGGTAATCAACTGGAAAGCCTAATGGTCAATGTTCCTTCTAAAATAGTCAAGTCAGATAAGAGGAAAAATTCCATTTTGTAACCAACACCCATTAACTAAATACTATGGTGTGCTGGAGATTTTACTAAAGCCTTCCAGCACCATAGATTATTCCCACAACCATCTTGAAGGTGGAAATAGTATATCGAGGCCCGTGCGGTGGCTCAGAGGGTAAAGGAGTATATAGTGCATGCCTGGTAACCTGAGTTAGAATCTCTAAGTCACGGGGAGGGAGAGGGAGAGAACTGTCTGCATAAAGATGTGCTCTGACCTCCACACACAGTGGTGCATGAGCACACAAGTGCACACACAAGCACTCACTATGCGAACACGTGGTGCTCATTCCTGCAATCCCCGTACTCAGGAGGCTGAGGCAGGCAGATCGTTGTGAGTTGGAGGCCAGCCTGGACTACTTAATAACTTGGGTTAGAGAGAAAACCCATCTCTAAGTCAAAGAAAGAGAGATCCATTTGAGAGTCAGGGATGGATGTGGGCTTTCCCATGAAGCCTTGGGACCTGGCTGATGCATTGCTAACCCTGCACTTTTCTCTGCTACTGGCTTGACCAGTCTGCCCTCTGTAGCAGCATCCTTGGCTTCTATGGCACTGTAGCTTTTGGCTTCAAAGCAGGCAGATGCCTAGGACCAGAGCTGCCTTTTGTGAAGTCAGAAGGGAACTCACCCAGAAAGCACCTTGTGTTCTCACTTTTCTGTGTGCCCACTGCCTGGCACTAAGCTGGCAGGATGTTGGAGGACATAACCTGGATAAAATGCTCTGTCGCTGTCTGACGCCAGTGTGCCTGGTGCTGCTTAAACGTTAGGATGCAATTTGTAATGATTCTCCTCTCCCTGGAGGGCTTTTTGCTTTCTCTCTTTCTTTCTTTTTTTTTTTTTCATTTACTCATTAATTCTGGTTGAACCAATAAAACAACATCACATATTATTCATTTTAGAATCTAAAAATCAAATTTGGAGTCAATGCTAAATGGATCAGAGGTACTCTTTCCTTCTGTGAGAGATGAGCTTTTCATTGCCGATTCTGTCAATCCAATCTGCCCGCCACAAGCAGGCTTCGTTCCTCCAGCTCAGCCTGGCTGTGGATGGATGCCAAGTGAGAATGTCCTGCTTTACCAGAGGTGGTGTTGCCCTCCGTGCTCCTGAGGCTGGGATGTCAACTGTGCCAGCCTACATGGCCAACCCACTGCCCCAGTGTTTTGGTCTCAACCTGCCCTGGGCAGCCGGGGTGAAAGGGTAAAGTGAAATGGAGTTGAATGGCGAGACAAATGGGCCTGCCAATGACCAGCCCGTGCTTTGCAGCAGAGAAATTCTCAACAGGCTCCGTGCAGAGCCGTGTGAGAACTGGATCCACCAGCATTTAGGTCTGTTTTGGGAAATAGGAAAATGCAAGGCCGAAGAGTCCCTACAGCCTGTAGTTTGCTCCTTTGAGCAAATCAATCACCCTTTCTAAAACCCAGACTTTAACTGGCTGTTTCCTGGGAGAGGGTTCTCAATACACCCCCATCTGGTAGGGTAATTGTCTTCGGCATTCTGTGGTTGGATTGGTGCTGTGAGCCCAGGAAGAGATCTAGAAGGAGCTGTGCCTGCAAATGTCACTGCTCAGGACCGCAGTGGTGGTGGGGCTCCCTGACACCTGGCTCTTGCAGTGATTCATTCTTACAGATGAGCTGTTTGGAGATCAGAGAGAACTTCTTGGGGGGAGTTGTGAAAGATGGGATGTCCTTGTGTGGCCAAAACGCGTGCTACACAGCCATCTTGTATTACCGGCTTGGCTTCTGGTCTCCATGATTATAGCGGTCCCATACGGTAAAATAGAAAGCAGAGATGAACCAGACCTTACTGACTTTCTCTAGACATGTGCAAGGCCTCACATCTGTCTTCCCTGCCTGCCTCAGTGAACACACATTGTCCTCTTGCCACATAAGCCTCTGCCAGAGCATGCCAGTGGAGTCTGGGCCTGAAGAGCCAATGAGTACAGATGTGCAATATAACTGGGCTCTCTTAGCATCCATTCCTGACTTTGCCAGGCACGATCCCCTTAGCCCAACAGCCAAAACTGAGCTGCTTCTGTTTCATTAGAGAAATCCAGACCCAACACAGCATGGCCTGGAAAACCCAAAGGTGACGGCACTCTCAGATGTATCTCTGGCATGGACAGGGCTATCTCTGCCATGTAAGTCAGAGATGGTCCCATTGAAGGCTCTCATTCCCTTGTAAGCCTGCTCGCTCCCTTGGCCATTTGGAAGCACCTATATTTATACCCCCAAACTATGCTGGGCTGCTGTACCAAAGGGAAACCATCATTTGCTTACTTGCTCAGATGCTATTATATGCATTTACTATATATGAGCCAGTATACCCATACTTTGCATGGATACTTTGTTGAATTCACAACAGTCTTATGAGGTGAACCATTAACTCAGTCAATTCTGTGTTGCTCTAACAGAATACCCAGGACTAGATAGCCTATCAAAATCAGAGATTTGTGTCCTCACAGTTGTAGAGGCTGGGAATACCTAGTGGGTGGGGTCAGGAGAGTGTTTCTTGCTTCTGCATCCCATGATAGAAAGCACATGAATGAGAGGATCTAGGCAGAGAGACAGAGAACAGGAGAGAGACAAGATGTTCCTTCTCAAAGGACTCCACCCCTGCAATATGAAACCAACTTCCAATGTCAAAGCATTTTCCCGTTCATGATGGTGGGGCCTCTGTTACCCAGGGTTCTAGTGTGATATAACACTCCGACCAAAAGCAGTGTAGGCAAGAAAGGATAGTCCATCACTGAGAACAGTCAGGGCAGGAACTCAAGCAAGGGCTTAAAGGCAAAATCATGGGGGAATGCTGTGTGCTGGTTTGCTCTCTGACTTGCTTGTAGGCTCATGCTTCACACCCAGGGAAGATGCCACCCACAGAGAGTTGAGATCCCCTGCATCAATTAATAATCAAGATTACCACCTGTAGACATGCCCACAGGCCAATCCGTTTGAGCAATCTCTCAGTTAAAACTCTCTCAGATGACCCTAAACTGTGTCAAGTTGACAGTTAAAACTAATTAGGACACCCATCTACCTCTGTATACCACTGAGTGTGCTCCTATAAGGCACTTGTGAGTGGGAACAGCCCCGTTGTGAGGATGTGGAGAAGAGTGGTTCCTCCAGAGGCCAGAGCCCAGCACTGATCGCTATCAGTTCTATGACTCAGGACAGATTGCTCGATGTAAACTTCCTGTTCCTCAGTTTCTTACCTGTGGAATATGATAATAGCCAACATCATCCTCGTTGCCTACTGAGCGCAGCACCTGACATGTGACACGTGGTGATGCAAGTGTTCGCTGTTGTCAGTAGCATCAGCATTTACACAAAGTCAGAGTGCAGAGAACTAAGCTTGGTTCTCTGAGGTCACAGTGTTCACGTGGCAGAGAGGGCATACAAAGCAGGCTTAACTCCCAGGCTCTAACACGCTATACCAGGTCGGAAAGATCACACATTCTTTCTAGATATACGCCATGGAGATCATATGTTTGTATGTATTAGCATGAGAAGTGACAGGGCAAGTAGACATCTTCCTTCTTGTAATAGACCTGGCCATACATCTCAGTGAGGCTCAGCTGAGAAGAATTAGTTTCCCATTTCCCTCGTAGCTAAGAGTCACCACCACCACCATCAAAGGATGGATATCAGGAATCTGAATTCCCTTCCTCCCTCTGTTCACTCACAGTAGGCTGCTTCTACCCATATGCATGATTGCCCATTATATTCTCTCCCATAGTAATGCTCACTGATCCATACCGCTATGATGGGGTCTAACTGATACACCCCATGAGGCTTATATCCCAGAGTCTGGCACATAGCAATCACTCAATAAATGGCTATGGCTACTATTAAAATCGTCAGTCCATCTTCCTTCCACATTTGTGCCATGATCACTTTGCCTAGGACCCACTCCCACATTGCAGCAGTGAGTTCAGAATCTTCCCTTTCATTTCTGGGACATATGAAGCCCTTGCTCCACCTCCCTGAGCTTTTAGAAGGATCTGGGTAGATGGGCTATTCAGGTTGGACCTGAAGCACTTACCTACCCCTGCCGTGGGTGTGGCAGAGATCTGGGTTGGCTCTGCTCTTACCAGCAGTCTGTGTGTGGATAGCTTGAAGCTAAGCTTCTGAGGTTCAAATGAGGGCAGGAAACAGTTATTTTTATTTGTAACCCAAAGAGTTGAAAGGATGCATGGCTGAGTGAGTATTTTCAATAGATCTCAATACTTACTCATTGGGTATAATTTATTTGTGTTATCTTTTCCTGAAGCTACATAATATTGATGGAGCATGATTGTACTCTTATATTAATGCTGAAAAGGCAACCTCTCATTGGGGAAAAGATACAGTGGCTTTTTTTTTAAGGGAGTGGGTGGAGAATTGATTATTTACCGTGAACAGGAATGCAGCTCGGAGCAGCTCAGCAAAAGAAGGTGGGAGGAATGGAAAGATCTCAGGGGGAAGGGTATGAGCTGAGGACTGGGGGTGGGTAGGTGTAAAGAAAGACAGCTTTTGTGAGCAGAGAAGCTCTGTATGGTGCAGTATCCAGTGGTCATGTGTGTAACGTGCCTGCCCAAGTCAAAGACTTCAGATGAAAACAGTAACAATGAAGTTCTCATTTGTTATCTTTGTGTTGTTACATCCAACTCTGATTCAACCAACCACAGATCAAAAATAGCCAGAGAAAACAAGAGATGTGGTTCAGTGTCTGAGTACACGGCAGAGGAATACCTTGCCCCAGTCACCAGTTCAAAGTGAGATCCCACAGCATAATTTGGGGCCACCCTTGAAGTCAACCACCCCATTGTTTTGTTGTTCAGGGGACCTTCAAGGACCCACACTGTTGTCCCTGAAGGACACAGCCACGCACCAATGGTTGGAATGAGGACTCAGGAGGGCTAGGCGACCAGCTGTCTCTACACAACCCAAGAGACCTTAGGCAATTGCTGAGCCAATGACCCACATAAGTTCCTCTCCATACAGAAGGGCACTTGCAGGCCTGTAGAAAAGGGGCGATTTCATGCTGTGGAGCAGGACTCCTCTGCATGATTTTTAAAGACAAACGGAGGCCCCTGCCTGTGCCTTGGGTTCATCTCCCCACCTGCCCAGCCTGGGACGCAATCATGCTCCACGGCTTCCTTCCTGGCCACAGTGTGCATTATGTCTTGTGTACGGAGATGGAGGACAGGTGCACTCCATACGTGGATGGCAAGGGAAGAGGGAGAGTCTTGGTGGGAACGGGTTTATGGATTAAGCACCGAACCCTATCATTTTTGTCTTTACAGGTGTCTTTATTTCTACTTTAATTCCCGGTGCAGAGAATCCCATAAAGAAATGGTTCCAGCCCCTTGGAGTAGGTGGTGGGTGAGGTCATGCACTTTGCCTATACTTTCTCACTCAGTCTTCAGATTGCCTAGTATTCATATATTATTATCTGTAGTGTGTGGGTAAAGAAATGGAGTCTCAAAGACTTTATGGCATAAGGGTAGAGCTATAAAGACAAGTCTGACTTTGGAGTCCAAATTATTAACCACCATGATCTCTTGTTTCCGTGACTTAGCAAAAGAAGTCAGAGATGGAGGAATGAATTTCCAGGAAATGTGGGAGGTGTAAGGGAAAGCAGAAAGAAATGGGTGAGGAAAGGGAGAAAAGCCACTCATCCATCACTCCCTCATCTACTCATTATGTTTTGATTCCAGACCTTTTATCATCACTTAGACGCTGAAATAGGTGAGATCTACCCTACCCCGTAGAATCTCCCAGAGAACTCGACAGTTAGGGGTCCTGTCTATAATGTGCATGGGGCTTGGGTGGGTTCAGACTAAAAACCCATCGACTTTTCCATAAAGGACAATGACAACTTCAACTTCACATGAGTAGGAGGCATTGAACTTGGGCTTGACGGAGCATCTGGCATTCAAGATAGAGTCTACCATACAGACAAAGGACCAGAGACTGGGAGCATATTGGTTTCCTGCAGGTGGGAAAGTAAAGACATGGGGCATGGCATAGGGGAGGTCTGTGGCCAACAGACTTCAGTAGGTAATGTGATGGGACACGGAACCAGAGGTTCTGCACTCTCTTGATGATCCTGCCTGTAACTACGTATCTTTTCATATGTGCATCAGTCACTGTTAGTATCTCAGAGGCCTGGCCAGGCTGGGGAAAGCGCCAGAAGCTTGAGGGAAGTCTCCAGGGACCAGCCCTTTCTATGCAGTCTTGAGTTGGGTATGTGGACAGGTCTCCAAGCATATTTTATCACCCTGAAACCAAACCAAAACCAGCACTGGAAGGCTGAGAAACGTAGGACTCCTGTTGGCTGGCAGCCTTTCTCCATGGAGGGCATGGAGATTTATTGAGTGTTGAATGTCAGTATCGATGTAATAAAGATGGCACACTGTAAGTAATAAGCGCTTTCCAGGTGAGGAACCATTTTCAATACGTTGTCAGCCTGTCTGGTACTATGAATTATTAAAAAACCAGAAAGAAGACGAAGAAACACCTTTGGGAGTTATTTAACTCTTAGATCTGCTTCCAACACTGTCCTTTCTTGACAGAAGCAGAGGCATCCTGAACCACACAAGGTCTTTGGAGTTTAATGTCCCTCATCACACACACACACTCACACATGCACGCACGCACGCACACACACAGAGAGAACAGCATTTCCAGGGTTTTCTTTCCTGTAGTGGGATTTTCTTGAGGGGATGGATTTTGGTCCTCAGATAGGTGGGTAACAAGCAGAGGAGTGTCTGGAAATTGTGTGTGCGTGTGTGTGTTTACAGGAGATTAAATCCACCACTTTGTGCATGCTAGGCAAGCACTCTACTACTGAGATATTTAACCAGCCTTGGAAATGAACACTTGAGAGAAAGAAGATAACAAGGCCTGGAGATGCAAGGCACCTGGGACAGTGCCAAAGTCTCACAAGGGTTGGTGCGGTGTCTGTGGCCACCTTGATTCTCAAAGGTTTGTGCAAAATCTCAGATGGTTTCAGAGCTTTCCCTGGGAATTATGATCATTTCTAGGGACTCAAGGCCACCTCTGACCTCCAGGTTCCTATATTTCTGAGCTTCTGTCCTGAGTCATGATGTTTTGTTACATGGGCTCTATTTCCAAGACCCTCTGCTCTGGTACTATTTTTTCTCCTTCCTTCTGGGCATGATCTCAAGTTTATTTTCTCCAGTTTTGCCATCGTGGTGAGCTCCCTACCTTACTTGAGCCCTGACCTTCTGATGTCTCCTATTCTTGTAAGTTCTGTACTCTGTGAAAGAGCTAACTAGAGTCCCTGTGCTCATTGGAAAGCAGCCTGGAGTCCCTTGGGTGTTTTCTTAACATTGCACCTGGCTATTTTTGAAAAGAAGCAGATTGCTCAGAATCAGCCTTGGGTTTCCAGGTCAGCAGAGGGCCTGTTGCACATCCAGCGCTCTGCTCTAGAGACAGATGGCCTCAGATGGGCATCCCGAGTCTATTTATGCAGCAGCTCTACCACTGGACACTATATAGAGTTTTAACAACTATTCGGAGAGTCTGGCTCTTTATCTGTTAATACAGCTCATAGCAGTGATGTAACTGAATTCTGGAAAGCATTGGCTGTGGATATTGTGAACCTGTACACAGTAGGTGCAGTATTCTGGCAGTGGAAGTCATGCACCAGACCCAACCTGCCCAATCATGGTCACTTTGCTCCAACATGTGACTTGTATCTGCCCTCACAGGGTTCACAGCATCTCTTCTAGAGCCTTGTCAGTCAGCCTTAGGAAGGAATAGGAAGGAAGCACATAGGAAGGACTCTAAACACCAATTCACCCTCAGATATTAGGTTCATTGTTTATCAAAAAAGAAAGCCCCCGCCGCCTGCCTTCCCGCAGCTCCTTAGGGCCACTGAGGGTGGCTCTCATGCCATCTGCCTTTCGGGGTCTTGCCTCAATGGAAGAAGCAGTGTGCATTTCACAATCATCTTGGGTTGACATATTAACCTGTCCCCAGCCTCCTCCAGGCCTTAGCTCTCAGAGCTTTTTGACAGGCCAGAGCCGGGGTGGGAACACTTCTCAGAGCCTCTGACAGCTGGCTCCTCTGGAATTGTGGGCTGTTTTACCATCAGAGGATCATCTAGCCAGCGTTCTTTCCCCCAGCAAAGTGTTTTATGTTGACACTAGCAGATGGTTACATAAAGGTGACCGACTCCTTTGTTCCAATGTGATGAGGCCATGGAAAGTTAGCAGAGCTTTGTTTGGATGAATGCTGTTCTCACACTGTGTGGACCACAGACGGCAATGGATAGCCCAGAGGGATGTGGGGGGACTCCCTGCAGGGAATGGCACTGGGAGAAGGGCAGCCCAGGATAATGGAGTAGGGGTGGGGAGAATGCAGACCTAGAGGACCACTCCCTCACAGGCACAACAGTGGGTGGCAGAGCCACCTAGTAGGAAGTGGCGAAGGTTTCGCAATGGTAGCCCATAAGCTTTTCATGGATAACGGAAGAGATCTATGAAGAAACAGAGCATGTCTGCCTGAGACTGTGTGCCTCCTGTTCCTTGCATCCCAACCTTCTGAACACTTTTAACTGCAGGCTATCCCTGGCTGTAATAACACACACCTATAATCCCAGCATTTGGGATGTGGAGGTAGGAGGATCAAGAATTTGAGGACAGATTCAGGTACATAGATAATGCAGGACTAGCCTAGGCTTTATGAGGTTTTTGTCTCAAATGAACAAACAAACATCACAACACAGTACAAGAATCAGTGTTTCTGACATGCTACTAGAGAGAGCCCAGGCTGTTGGTCTGTGGACCACACTTCAGATTTCAAGGATAGGTCAGTAATGGGTAAGAAGACTTCAAGCCCTAAGTGTGTACCTTGACTTTCTGTCTCTGTCTCCCATTCAAATGCAAGGTTAATCTTGCTTTAGCTGATCTCCAGTACCACTTGCGACTGGTGGTTTTGGTCACTGTGCAGGACAGTCATTCTAGTGTAATTGGGATACTCTTTAACTACATTGGTGTTCAGCAACCATTCTGCCAAATTTTCACTCAGACAGAGCAAGGACCTCTAAGAGACAGACAGCTTATATATTCTCTGGGAATCCAAGCTATTGTCACTGTCCCAATGGTTTCAGTGAAGCCAAGATGCCATCCCTCACCTTCTAAGCCCTTAGGCATGCCCCTTAATTGAATAACAGCCTAACTTGACCCTTTGATTCTTGATTTCTCCTTCCAAACCTGTTGGCTTCAGGAGTCTGTGTGCCAAGATGGAGTATTCTTATAGCCTAGCCCTGTGAATATGGAAAGTATAGTCTCAGGTATAATTGATTGCCTAGTACAGGTACGCCAATGGCATGGGGCCTGCATGGATGACTGAGCACACTCATCTATAGGTAGTAAGTGGATCAAAATTCAGGGCATGTCCTGTTTCCCTTTATCAAATTACATTCTCTGTAGCCAAAGTATGAAGTCAGTTTTATCTAGTGTTGAGTACTTGCCATAGGCCTGAGTCCTGGGGAGCAGTGTCCTTTTCTTTGAAAGCTACTGTAGATGGAAGTTTCTGTCCCTCCTGGTCCCACAGCCATTCAGTCTCAAAGAAACACACAGAAGTTTATATTAATTATAAATTCTTTGGCCTATTAGCTCGTACTTATTATTAACTAGCTCTTACAACTTAAACCATAATTCTTGACTATGATTAGCCATGTGGCTTGGTACCTTTTCTCAATAAGGCATTCTAATCTTGTTTTCTCTGTGGCTAGATGGCAACGGCTGGTGATTGCGTCTCTGGCTTTCTTCTTCTCAGAACTCTGCTAGTCTGGTTGCCCCACCTTTCTGTCTGGCTACTGGCCAATCAGCATTTTATTAAACCAATATGAGTGACGACTCTTTACAATGTACAAGAGCATTATCCCACAGCAGGCTACCACAAAATAGAGACAAAAGACAGGAACATGGAATACTATAATTCACTGTGGCTAGAAAGAGCACAGTGGTCTGGGGACATGGATGGGACAACTAAGTCTGTGAGTAGAGCAGATAATTCAAAGAAATATGTTTAAGTTATATTGAGAGGAATCACCAGACTCAACAGTGCTGTTGGGAATCTAACATGCACTGGACCCAGGGAAGCAAGATGATGAGACAGGGCAAGGGGAATGGCAGTATCTCCCAGCAGTAATCAGTATCCCTGCCCACTCCTTCAGTACACCCTGGTTTGCTGTGGGATAATGCTCTTATACACTGTAAAGATTTGTCACTCATATTGGGTTAATAAAACGCTGATCGACCAGTAACAAGGCAGGAAGTATAGGCAGGGAAACCAGACGAGGAGAATTCTGGGAAGAGGAAAGGCAGTGATGCAGTCACCAGCAAGATGCAGAAGAAGCAAGAATGCCTTACTGAGAAAAGGTACCAAGCCACATACCTAAACATAGATAAGAATTATGGGTTAATTTAAGTTGTAAGAGCTAATTAATAATAAGCCTGAGCTTACTACAGCTAGTATATGTTTCTTTGGGACTGAATGGCTGTGGGGCCAGGAGGAACAGGAACTTCTCTGTCTATACTGGTTCAACGTATAACCACCAGCATCTCATTTTTTTGTTTATATGTCTCTTCTCACTAGTACTCCCTCTTCTCGGGAAGACCAGAATACTAGGGAATCAACACCCATTCCCCATAGCATCCAGTGACTGATGATGGACAGGAGATGGTACATAAACACCCCCAGCTCCTTAACCCTTCAGGGAAGAGAGCACAGAGGCATGTGCCCAACATCTAGTTTCCCTGGCAGGGGTTAGCTGGTTGTTCATGCTTCTGGCTAACCAAACCATGCTTTCCAATATGCCTTCTCTTCCTTGTCTTGCTTTCCTCTCTTGCCTGGTTGTCTTTATTTGTTCCCTGCACTCAAATGCTGGTCCCATAGTTAGTCTCAGTGTGCACCATGCAAAGGAACCCTTGACTTGGGCTAAGAGATTCCATTTCAGACTAGAGTTCATTGTCCTAGTTCACTTTTTATTGCCATGATAAAGACCCTAACCAAAAGCAACTCAGGGAGGAAAGGGTTTATTTCAACTTACATTTTGCATTCCATCACTAAGGGGAGCCAGGGCAGGAACCTGAAGGCAGTAACTGAATCAGAGGCCATGGAGGAGCACAGTTTACTGGCTTGCTTCCCCAGCTTGCTTAGTCTACCTTCTTCTACAGTACAGGATCACCTGCCCTGGGGTGGCACTGCCAACAGTGGCCTGGGCCTTCCCACATCAATCAATTTAATAAAATGTCCCCACAGGCATGCTAATGGGTCACACTCTATGGTTTTTCAGTTGAGGTTTCTCCTCTCAGATGAGACTAGCTTGTATCAAGTTGACAAAATATAAGCAAGACAGTCATCAACAAAGGGAGAAGTAGAAGACCATGGGTGGGGAGGTGACAAGGAATAGTGTCCCCTCCTGGCTCTGACCACTGGAGAACTGAATTTCCCTCTCTCCCATCTCCCTTCGCCAGCCTCATGGTAAGATGTTGAGGGAGACTCCTCCTTCCTCTTTCTTTCTCCCCTCAGGTAGATCACCCAGACAATTGATATGTTCACAGTGCATTCTAAGGCCAGTCCACCCCAAACACAATGAATCTTGTCTGATCTTGGAAGTTAAGCAGGATCAGACTTTGTCAGTCCTTGGATGGGAGACCTAGCTTCAGTGCAATTCAAGGTGAGAAACCTTAACAGAAACATGAGTTCTGTTCATGTTAATGTGTCCCATTTGGTGAGGCTTCAAGAAGGTTAATTTGCATAAAAGAGTATTGGTCCACTGGCTTTCAGATTCAGGGATCCATGGCTTCTGAAACAGAATCCCAAGGCCATAGATAAACCAAGGTCCTAGTTTTTCATGGGGCAGAGGCCAGATCAGAGAACTAGGAGCCAATGACTTTTATGTCATTTCTCAGATTATCAAATTGAATCATTTCTACACTTACTTTGAATTTTATCAGAGTAATTCTTAACATAATTCAAACTCCAGAAGAACCTATAAAGACACAACATGCTTTTCTGTTACATCATAGCCCTCCTCCTCACACCAGCCCACATCAGCTCATGCCTGAGTCACTGTTCTAAGGACACACTAGCATCCCTGTTTCCTGGCTCACCAGCATTTGACATGCATCCCGGTTTCCTGTTGTGGGAGATAAGGTTGAGCCTCTCTGTACTCAACCTCCCATGACTGCATCCCTCCTCTACCCTGGTCTTCACACTCCAGTTTAACTAGTATAAACTAGTATCTGTTTACAGTGAAGGCAACCTCCGCGATAGTAAGTTTCTTCCTGGGCTAGAGCAGTTTCCAGTTAGAAAAATAGAAATCACTCTTTAAGTCAGTTGCAAGTGAATTTAAATTGGTTGAGCAGTAATGGAGGAACTGAAAAGCCACCCCGGGGAAGTTGAGGCAACTAGAAGTTAGCAACTGTAAGAAGCAGCTACTATGCCTAAGGCTGGACAACCAATGGGAAGCAGCACTCCCAGACTCCATAAGCCATCCATCAGAAGGCCTTTCTAGGAGTGCAGGCTAGAGGAAGATTGTATCTCTATAAGAGATACCATAAAAGACTGTGTGTGTAAGTGAGGGGTAGAGGGACCTTGGCGTCCTCTCCTCCTGTTCACTTTCTCCTGCGGTACCTCTCAGTGGTTAAATTCACATGGAAGCCACCTTTGAGCTCTGAGGTCAGGGGCCAGCACCCAGCACCCTCTCACATAGGTCAGAGCAGAGAGAGGGTGAATATGAGGACCCATAGGCAAACCTTTAGCCACACTCGTATTTGCTCTTTCTATATAAAAAGATTAAGTCAGCATTTAGCCTTCATGGTTTTCCTATGTGCTCCATCAAATCTGCTTTTTAAGTTTGATATTACTTTCCAAATGTTTGGATCTATCGTATAATCCATCTGCTTCCGTGTGCTTCCCGGAGCCCTTGATCCTTCTGCTCTGCAGGGCAGATCGTTTGTGGACTGCCCTGGTTCTGCCATTCAAGACTTAGTATGCCTTCATCTTGAGAAGCCCTTATCCTGGCTCCTGGGCTCAATCTCTGACTTTAATCCCCTGGTTTTCCTTTTTGGTTTACTTCCTTCTTTTGCAAGAACGCATCTTCCAGGAGTGTCCCAGGAAAGAGGCCATGGGAAATACATATTTTTGCCTTCATCTGTCTCAGAATATCTTTACTCTCCCTTTGCAGTTGATTGGCAGGTGAACTGCCTGTAGAACTCTGGGTTGAAAATGAGTTTTCCTTGGGATTTGGAAGGTGCTGATTCACTGGCTTCAAGCTCCCAGCACTGCTTTTATGATCTAGTTTTTTGTTCTTTTTATTTGTGACCTATTTTTCTTCCCTCTTCAAGAGATTTTAGGATCTTCTTTATATCCTCAAATTATCTAGGCAAATCTAGATAAATGGCCCCAAATATACATTTGTTTTGCCCAGAGCACAAAGCTGCTCCTTTGACTATCAGGAAGAAGATATCAAGACCCTAAGGCTTGGAAGCATTTGCTCTTAGGCAGTGCGCAAGGTTCTAAGGCACCTGTTCTTAACGTATGGTTTTCTAATGAAATTAGTCGTGGAAGATGGAGTGAAGCTTCTCTCTCTGCTGCTGTCTCAGGTCCTTTGAATCAGTCCTGGGGGACCTTACCACTGTCCTGTTACTGTGCTCCGTGGGAAGGAGTCTCCTCTGCAATGGAGTGGGGATTCTGAGAAGACCGTGGCTTTCCTTTTCATTAGTGACAAGCCACAGGAAGGATGCAACCCAAGACATAGCCTCCATCTGATGTGGGGAGATGGCTCAGTGGGTAACGTGCTTGCCAGACCAGCAATTTGAACCCCAGAATGCATGTAAAAATCTGGGCAAGGTAACACATGCGTGTAATCCCAGCGCTGGGGAGGCAGAGACAGGAGGCTCCCTAGGGCTCGGTGACTAGCCAGCCTAGCTTGCTTGATGAGTTCCAAGGCAGTGAGAGATCCTGTCTTGAAAAGCAAGATCCTGTCATTCTTTGAGGAATGACACCGGGGAGTGATGTCTGGCATCTGTATACACATGCACACATGTGCACCCCCCCCTACTGAATACGCACATACATGTGAACATGTATACATGGCGGGGTGGGAGAGAAAGGAAAGAAAAATAAAAAAACGAAAAGCACCCTCTGTTCTACTCCTGTGAGTTCTCTGGAGATGCTCTACAGAGCCAAGTGGATGCAGCTTCCGGGATAGGGGTCAAGTCTTCACTTTAGCTGGCTCTTCCCAGCTCTGCCATGGTTTCTGCCCCATAGCAGCAACTCACGGGGACTCATAAAGCGTCACTTGTCCTGGTAGGCTACCACCGGGGGCATGTTAACTCTTAAGACATTCCCTCAGGAGCCTTGACTTAGTTTTGCTGAGGCAGTAGAGCTTAGTGGCTCAGTCCTCTTGGGTGTATATCAGGCACAGACTCATGTGTCCCTCAACTTCAGAGCACACAAATTTTCTAGAAGGTTCTATTGTCACTTGTCTCACTAAGCCCAAATCCTGTCCTTAATCTGGACTGACTCAACATTTTATTCCCTCAGTCTGTGAAATGCAGATCAGTTTCTCATCTGCTTTAAAGTTCATGCCCTTGATGTCTGAGAGCTCACATGGGCATCTCACACCCATTGCCCACTAGGGCCCTGAAGAAGATCCCAAGCTTAGTGTTCTCCCTGGCTCGGCATCTTCAGGAGTCTGCATCCCCTGTTTCTGTCACCTCCTCCCCAAACTGCCATGCAATAGTTATCTCAAGTGTCTCAGTACCTCTGAGCCACAGCCTCTGCCAAGAGAAAGTGGGAACTGAACCCCAGTCCTTTACTAAGGAGTTTCCCAAGAAAAGGATGTTCCAATTAGCAGACTGATGGCGCAACCTTGTCTCTGGGCTGTCGATAGCAGAGCCAGCGTGCCAGGCAATGCTTTATGAGCCAATAAAGGAGGCACCTCCAGATTGGAGGAAACACATTTATTTGCTTATTTATTGCCTTTAATTTTATAGGCTCTGAAAGAGATTTCTCCCTTCTGAATGCGTCCAATTAGCCCCGTGTACCTGAGGGGGTTCGTGCTTCCTGATTCTTATTATTCCATACACCAGAACTTAGGGTCTCTTCTCCCCCACTCCACTCTCTCTCATGTTCTCATGTCTGTCTGTGTCAATGTGTCTTTATATGTGAGCGGAACCATTCTGAGCTCTAATAAGTCCTCTGTTACCAGGCCAAGAGTCAGACTCTCAGGGGTCCATGAGTGTAAGGAGTCACTTTTCTGTGCTTTTGTTAACACTTGGGATGCCCTTTCCCCCATCCGCCTGCTGCTCAGAGCAAGGGTGAGTGCTGAGCTAGAGTTATCAGATGGTTTGGAGCAGGACTTAGGTGAATTGGTTTCTCGATTTCATAAACCTAGCTGGCAACATCTTGAACTGATGTGTAGAGAGCTCACCGACTCCCAGGTCAAGAAGGGAAGGCTAATGGGAGAACTCTGTGCTCATGCTCACTGTGTCCAGAATACTGTCTGCAGGTGGGGGGGTCTTCTCATCACCTTACAGGAAGGGAAGGCTTGCCTTTAGAGAGCAATGCAAATTATGTAAACCATGGCTCCCCAGATCTGCTCTTGAACCTCTGTAGAGAGTGTTGTTTGGAGTGATTTGGAGTCCCATGACATGACTGGAGATTGTTGGCTGTGCTATTCTAGATGTGTTTTCCGTTTTTGTTTTGTGTAGTGATGGGTTGAGCCAAGGTTCTTGCATATATTAGAAAAGTGTTCTGGCACTGAACCACATCCCTACCTCAATTTCTCAGTTGTCTCCCTTCCTCCATCATTTCTTCTTTCCCTTCCTTCCTCCCTTCCTACCTCTCTTCCTTTGACATAAGGACTTATGTATCCCAGGCTAGTTACATACCTGAGAGTGACCTCGAACTTCTGATCTTCCCCACCCTCAAGTACTGGGATCACAGGCATGTAGGGGATTCAACCCAGGGCTTTATGCAAGTTAGCCAAGAACTCTACCAGCTGAATTACATCCCTGGTATCCATTGTCTTCTTTTGAGACAGGATCTCACAGGGTAGATTAACCTCAATTACTGGTCTGCTGCTAAATTATTCATCTTTTTGTTTCCACCACACCCAGTGATGTTCCTATTTTTCTAATGCTAACCTGTTTGAAGCCGTATACCTTTAGAAAATTCATATACAAATGCTGGGCAGGTGCAGCTGTCCCCGTGGCGTTTCTGGGGCTGGCTAACAATACCATGAAGTGAATACCAGCAACAGGATCTGCAGCCTCAGGTCAAGTTTCAAAGATTTTGTTTTAAGTATGCTTTTGGATTTTACCACTCATTATGACTAAAAGGAACAGAACTCAATTTGGGGGTCCCAGGAGCCACGAGCCTCCACTCTGAGCATGTCAGGAGATGTGCTCTCAGTGTCTTGCCCTGCTGTTTTAATGAGATTAATGATTGCTTTTCCACTGAGCACCCACCTGCGATGTTGCTAAAAAAAATGAAATAAATGGCTCACATGGAGATTGAGTAGGATCTTGCTGGGGAAAGTGCATGTTAACAGGCTCTAGAAATATGATAATTATCATCTATTTAAGATGCAGCAACTGCGGTATGATAACAAGATGTATTATGCAGGTAGAAGGCACGAGAGAAGTGACACTAAGTAGAATTAGGAAAAAAAAGAGTAAAACAGAGATCTCATATGCGTCTTCTTTTTGTTGAAATAAAATGGAAATGGGAGAAATTTGAATGTACATGTAGAAAGTATTCAGCCTTTCTTCTCTGCATGTTTGCTACTGAAGTGCCTGTCTTTCCTGGAAGGCATTCCTTGTATGCTAGACAGGAAGTCTGGGTGTGGTTAGGGTCACCAGATAGGAGCACATTTGGCTTAGATTATGCCTAGACTGGTGCTGGGGGAAGGCAGCCAGAGTTCATAGGGCAGCTCTGGAGAAGACTTACATCTGATCCACAAGCATAGACAGAGAGAGAGAAAATGGGAATGGCATGAACCCAACCCCATTGGCACACCTCCACCACCAAGGCCACACCCACTAACCTCTCTTTAACAGTTCTACTAGCTGGGTACCATAAATTCAAATACATGAGCCTATGGGGGGCATTCTTATTCAAATTACCACATCTATCATCTGTCTACCATCTATCTATTTCTTACTTATCATATTATCTATTGGTCTATCTTTCTCTTGTTTCTCTGTCTGTCACTTACCTACATATTATATCACCATCTGTCCATTCTTCCAAACACCCACTTGCCTGCCATATTATTTGGATTCACTTGTTGCTTCCAAAGTTTTGCTTCCCCACCACCACCAATGGGATCCTCTGCAGTTTTAAAACCCTGTGGATGCAGCAAAGAATAAATCCTCAGGCTGTGTGTTTGTTGATCTTCAATGTTTGTTGAATGAGTAAATTCACTTTTACCTAACTTTAAAGTCTGGTGTTCCTACTCCCAAAGTATATTGTGAATCCAGCTGTCTCTTTCTGTCTCCAATCTTTCTAGCTTCATCTAAGACACTTCTTTTCCCCATGGCTCAGCCTCTCCTAGGTGGCCTCCTTTTATCCACTGTCCACCCAAATGAATTTTTCAGGCCGTCAGCTCCTAACACTCTTTTACTTAAAACCCTTCCAGCTTTCCCTGTTACTTTTATGGCAAGGTCCCTGCTCTTCACCAAAGCTCACAAGGCTCCAGCCATCTCTCTTCAGCCTCCTGCCCAACTCATTCTCACTAACCCTACTGGGACCATTGTCCGTCCATCTTTGGTCATTGAACTCATGCTGGCAACAAAGATTTCTAATGCTGCCATCTCCATTGCCCATGGTTAGTCCTTTCATTTTTTAGATGCCAGCTCAAGTGTGACCTAAGCTAGCCACCATGCCTAGACAGCACCTTCCCTCCTAAAGTCCCTCTCTATTGTGTCACAGACCGTAATGCCCGAGGCTTCTGTTTTATTTATCAAATGTCTGTGTCTGTCAATAGAAGGTGTACCCCACAAGGCAAAGACTCACCTGCTGCCTCCAGTGGATGCTGAGTACCCAGCTCAGAGGCCTTGTATGTGATAGATGGTCAGTAGTAGTGGAATATTGACCTTGCTTCTCTCGCTCTTGACCTGTAGACACATTTTCATTTTGCAAAAAAGATATCCCTGCCACTGTTGTCCTTGTGACTTCCTTTGTAGAGAGAATACTCAGGATGCTGCAAACGAGGCTTGCATACGGCACCCCGCACTTCTGTACACATCTTCATGCCTGCCGTGAGCCCTCTGAATCCTCAGGCTTTCTAAATGCTAAATATACAGCAGCCATCAGATCTCCTATCTCTGGTGAATAACTCAGGCACGTTCCTTTATGCCGAAATGCAGATTCTCCATTGAAAGGCAACTTCCTTTTCAAACATTTGGATAAGACTACGTTTGTATTTATAAAAATAACTTATATGCCAGGGTGCAGTCTGGACCCAGAGTGCTTTTATTTGATTTCTCAATGAATATATTTTCATCCATCCAAAGCTTTGCCTCTGAGTGCTGTGCCCTGAGATAGTCAAATAAGCGACAGTAGCCCTATTGAGTTCTGTTTAATTTTATTCAATATAATAATGTTTTGCTTTGTTCTGTAGCTTTTCTGGGCCTCTGGATACTGGTTTGAATGTCTTGCATGGGATGAGGTGGGTTGGTGGGTTGTAGTAGAGACAGATGACAGAATAGGGTAGAGCATATGCATGGATGGTACCTCTGCTCCTAGCCCCTACATATCACATCTCCATGTGTCTGCTATATTAGTGTGCACACACATGTGCATGAGAGGGCACATACACATGTATGTACATGAATGCACAAAGTTGGCATTGGGTGTCTTCATTGATCATTCTCCACCTTTTTTTTTTGAGACAAGATCTCTTACCACTGACCCTGAAACTCAGGCTGTCCCCACCCTCCCAGTGCTGAGATTACAAGGGTGTACCACCACATCTGGCTTTTTACACGGGTTCTGGGAACTAAACTCAGGTCCTTTTGCATTCATGGCATATACTTTACTGACTGAGCCATCTTCCCAGCCCTTGTTGTATAAGCCATTGTATGACACAGCCCTACTTGTGTTTCCTCATGCAGAAACAGGGGTGGTCATGCTTACCTCGTGGATTACTCTGAAGATGAAATGAGGTAATGAACATACTTTGCATGTTGTGCGACAGATTACTGGTGACTTAATAAACAGAGCATGGTATACATTCCGATCATCTCAAGTGGACCCAGCTCATGCGGTGTGTACCTTTCCTCCACTCTGGGTGACCAGGCTTCCGCGTTTGCCCTATCCTATACCAGTAGTGTCTTTCTCCGCCACCAACTACACCATTAGAAATAACTCCAGCCAGTTCAGTGCCTTTATTGCCACACGTCTCTCTGACTATCCCCTTCCTAAATTGATTTCAGTTTGATTTACTGGGGGATATATAAGGAAATTCGCCAGGCCAGCGAGAGAGTGTGAAGAAAGATTACCCTTGATGCCCTCTCTGCTGCCCGTGTGACCGCCTTCCCCTTTCAGCTGCAGACCTGCCCTGAGCGAGGGAGTCTGACAGCCATGCATTCGCCCTGGGCCCTGGCCATTCCTCCCGCTGCCTCAGCTGGGTTCTGCAGCAGAATGGAAGCATGGCCGGTCTCCAGATGGCTGTGCCCTGGGGTCCTGTCAGAACTGGTTGTCATCAGTTGCTCTTTGTGTGAGATAGAGCACCCATTCTTCCCTGGCTGTGCACTCCCAAATAGTTTGTTTATCTTTCAAGCAACCCAGAATAAAGTACAAATTGCTTCCTGGAGAGACTTTCTATTGAGACCACTCTCCTGAGGGCCCAGCTACATCCTTCACTCAAGGGTCATTTTCTCGCTAGGCCCTCCATGACCCTGGATGACTGTGCTGATGATGGAGAGAGGCGGGCTACAAAGCTGCTTTCCCTACAGCCGTATGGTTAGGGCTGGAGCAGAGCAGGAGCCAAAGGGACAATAGTCCTACTGCTTGGGGGACACCATGAGTGACACACTCCAGGGATGGGATCCCGTTTGCCTAATTTTCCTACTGAGAATCCCTACGTGAGATATTTAACCTCTCTAAGCCTCAGTTCCTTTGCTTAGAATGTGTTAGATCTAATTGTCTCCCGAAAAAGTTAGTGTGGAGAACGTGAGACCCAGTGCAGCAGTATTGAGAAGGCGGCTGTGGAGATGACTGGGCCATGAAGGCTCGGGCTTCACGGGTGGGTGATCTGTTCGTTTATTTGCAGACTGTGGAGGGATGGGTCTGTTATCCCAAGAGTGAGTCTATTATAAGAGATACTTAAGTTATCTTCCATGACTCCCTTCCCCACATGATGCCTCAGGATTCTGTAGGAAGTCCTTCCCTGCAGGATGCCCTCTCAAGGGCCAGCTTTATGCTCTTGAGCGTAATAAACTCCTGTTCTTTACAAATTACCTGGTCTGTGGTGTTCAGTTGTGGCAACAGTACTAGAAGGACAATGTGGTTCTACAAGCGTTCTTTCTCTCCCACAGCCTTTATAAACACTGTCTTGGTTAACATCGACACATCAAGACAACAAGGTGTATGGAGCCTTTTCTAGATAATGTGATTGGTTGGCCCCAGTGATGACCAAGGCACAAGTTACCCCCAGAACTCCCAGCCTCCCTGTGGAGCTTGCATGGTTCTCATGAATCCAACAGAAAACGAGCCAGAGGGTAGTCACTGGCATGTCCTAGAGCAGAGGCAGAGTTTAGAGAAGTGGACTGGGGGCCTGGCAGACAAAGGGAAGCTATGTAGGAGGGGACCCTCCAGGGAATCCTGCTCTGTCCTAGTCTTAGACCTCTGTGTTGAAACTGAGAAAGACCTCCTTGAGGCAACAAACTTGAGGGCAGCAGGTGGGATGTCCTTCCTGGCTCTGCTCAGGGGACTTTGCAGCTGAGCTTTGCATGACCTTTCACCGCATTGGTCTGTAGAGCAGGAGTCTGATGTGCTCTGGGGAAGGGACCTTTAGATGGCTCAGTGGCTAAGAGCATTGACTGCTCTTCCAGAGGACCCGGGTTCAATTCCCAGCACCCACATGGCAGCTCACAACTGTCTAAAGATCCAGTTGCAGGGGATCTGACACCTTCACACCAATGCACATAAGATAAAATTAAATAAACCATAAAAATATTTAAAAAAAAAAAGATCTGCCCTCAGGGTGCTTGTGCTATCGTACAGACAGACTGGCTAGGCCTCTCTTGCATCAAGTCAAGAGGTCCACAGAGTGCTGGCCTGCGTGTGGAACTTGCTATACCCCACCCAAACGCGTTGTGGCAGATAGGGCAAGTATAGTTATCGTGTTATTTTCGCAGAGGAAGAACCAGAGGTTTTGAAGTGTGTACAAATGTGACTAAGCTTGCAGCTGGTAGAGGACCGTGCAGGGACTCAAGTGGGCATCTGGATGCTCAGCCTGGGGTCTTTCAGTGTGTTAGGCTGCCATGTGCCACAGAGGAACAGGGACCTCAGGCTGTAGTGGTGATGGGACACCTCTCACGGCTCGGGCAGTGCTAAGCATTGCATGTGAAAAGTGTCTTTGCTCAACTGTTATGAGGTAGACATTCCTTTTATCCCGTTTCTGCTGCTTGAGTAACCAGTGGGTCAGGAACTTGCTCGGCCTCAGTTTGTGAGTGGCAGGCTGGCCGTTCAACCCTGGTCTGCTAAACTTGGAGCCATCTTCCTTCCTGGACCCTCACACAAAGTAGACTCTGGTAATTGGCTGATGTCTAGTGGGACCAGGGCTCTGAGGAGCTAGTGTGGCTGGGTATCTGAGGTGTCCGCTTTGCTGGCCTAGGAGAAGATGTCATTCATCAGTGGTGCCCTGTCTCCTAGACCCTTCTCTGTGCTCCCTAGGAGCAGCCTGAGCCTCTGAGAAGGCATTGGCCTGGAGCTGTGCGCTCTGAAGCTTGCCTGCTGCCAGGAAGCATTGGAGTCACTTTTAATGAGGACCAGGTTGTCAGGGCTGCACCCCACCTTTCATCTTCTCCTTCTGAAGTCTCTTCAGAGTCTGGGACAGTGCGGCTCAGGGCCTTCATTAGCTTTGCAGCGTCTGAAACCCTCACAAAGGCAATAAAGCAGCCTTGGTCCTTTTGTGTTTATAGCAACTCAGACAGCTTTTCTTGGCTACAGCCGTCCCCAAAATAATCTCCCCAGACTTAGCTTCTCAGTGCCGTGTGGCTGAAAGAAGCCGGGTTTGCTGACCTCGCATATAGTCAGGGAGCAACAATTGTTTCTCTAGCGGCACAGCCGTCGGCCCGTCTATCCTGAAGGTGAGGGTTCTGGAGTCTGGGAGACAGTTGAACTTGTCTCTCTGTCCCTCCTGCAATGATCTATGTCACCTTCCTCCAGCCCCATGCCTAAAGAATATGCCATGTTCTATGGGGACAGGCTGCTACTGCTTAGGGGGATACCTGGACATTTCTGGTACCTTGATTTCAAAGTCCCTTCCGCCTTCCTAAGACTCTTCCCTATTGCAACTCAAGAGAGCACAGCTCTGTGAAGAGCCTCTGAGACCTACAGTCCTTCAACCGATCAGGATTTCCTTCCCCAGAAGCCTTCCTGCAGCCTTGCAGCAGGGCAGAGCAGGCTTTCTCATCTGGTCCCCAGGGTGTGTTCTGTAGAACACCCCACAGAAACATTTGGTAGAAAAGACAGGGCTTCTCAAGAGTTGGCCATTTGTAAGAGTGTGAAAGGCAGGGAGGAGGAGGGTCAGCGCTGAACATCTGGGGTCTGGGGACCAGGATAGCCCGGCAATGGCACAGCCTTCTCTTTTATATACAAGGATGTCTGAAAACCCTCTTAGAGAGGAGGCAGGGGAGAGGCAGGCTTAGAAACTCCAGGAGGAAGAGGAAATGCCATGATGCTCAGGTGAAGAAAATAGACCTTGCAGTCACAAGTTATTAAATTTCCAAAGGCTCCTGGAAGGAAGGGAACGACAGCATCTTACTCTGTCTGAGAGAAGGTAGCATGCTTTTCTAGAATAGATTTTTGATACCTAAGGATGGTGATATCAGATCGGGTTGCATGACTATTGGGACTGAGGTGTTGACAGTGAACCCTGAGTCCTGCAGATCAGGCAGGAGCCTCTCTCATGCTGTGGTGAGAATCATCCTTCAGGGATGGAAGGAACATCTGGGGTAGTCCATATTTTTAATGCATTTTTGAGATGGATTCTCAGATTGGAGTGAGAAACCACTGCCTTCAGTTCAGTGGTCCTAAACCATGGCTGTATGTTAGAGTCACCTGGGGAGATAAATAAATCAAAGGCGTAAAATCTTAACTGAATTTATTCAGGGCTGGGTCAGGATGGATTTGGGCATTAACCTTTGGTTGCTTTGTTCCCTGGCTGTCTCTAAAATGCACCTGTGTTGAGATCCTGGTTTTGGCTCCAGCTCAGGAATGGTATCTGTCTGTGTCCTGCTTGCACAGGTGTAAGTGTGCATGTGTTTGTGTGTTCTGGTTTGGCCTTGGGCTTGCTCTACCCACAGGGTGGTTCCCTTCACTGTGTCTCCATGGGGCTGTCACATTAGCATAGTGGCTTCTGCTGTGCACAGTGACAGTTGGCGGAAGCTAGGAGATGAGCCTTGGTCACTGCATCTGGATATGAAAGGGCTGTGAAGGACCAGGTTTGGCAGCTCCAGGCAGAAGCCAATGTAAAAAGAGGTCTGCTCCTGGGGTGCTGAGTGGTCCAAGTTGGGTACAAGCTGAGGCTGTGACAGGGCTGCAACCCCTGACTATTGAGACGGTTGTCTGAGTGTCAGTGAGGTCCAGCAGTGCCCTCTCTTTGTCCCTGGCCCACAGAGCATACATGGTTGGCAGGAACACAGGGATGCCTCCCTATATCCTGCCTCCTGGACCCTTTAGGAAGATGCTGTTCTGTAAATGTATTGCCTGTGCTCAGAGATAATAAATGTGTTTCTCATGTTTTATAGCCAAAGGCACAATGTAGCTATTAAGTAGGGCCCTGACACCTAGGTGGTAAGACAGTTTCCATCCTGAATCTTCTAGAAATCTCCTGTAAGGCCTACCAGTCCAGTCTCCCGTGGATCTGTAAGTGTCCTTATGGTGGATCTCCCACAGATCTGTGAATGTCTTTATGGCAGACCTCCCATGAATCTGTGAATAGGTCCTTATAGTGGATCTCCAATGGATCCGTGAATGTCCTTATAAAGAATGGCCCCTAACCTCTCTCAGGGGTCACCTATTGCACTGGGCTGAGCACGGTGGCATTTACCTGTGATTCCAGCAAAATGCAGGAGGCTAAGGCAGGAGGATTCCAAGTTTATTGGCAGCCTGGGCTATATTGCTGTCCAAGAAAAAAAATCACTATCCTAGATATATTTATTGCATGTGTAGCAGATCCTCCTTTCTCCCATGGGGTGCCACATCAGCATCCTGGGACAGTTAGAGGTCATGTGCCTTTTGAAATAGCATCATCCAAAATGGCCATTGCTGGTGTTTACAGTGGTGATAGTTATTTATTAAATTTCAAGTAATGTGAGGGGAGAGTTCAACATTTATTCTGATCTAGATCAGTGATTTTCAAACTTCGGTCACTGCCTATCAATGGTTATGAAATCAGTTTACTAGTGCAAACCAGCTTTCCTCTTCCTTAATAGAATATTCCAGAACAAAGTAGGAGGTCTCAGATCTGTCATATATAGTGTACCTGCTATTTTCTTGTTGCTGTGACAAACTACCTGACAAAGGCAACTTAAAGGAGGAAGGGCTTATTCTGGCTACAGTTTGATGATCTAATCTATCTCTGGTGGACGCTCGTGCTGGGCTTGCTTTTTGCTTTTTGTTCATCCTGGGGCCCCAGCCCATGGGATGCTGCTGCTCTCATTCAGAGAAATCTATTTCGTCTGTCGTTGCTGCTGCTAGATAAAATACCCTGACAAAAATCTACCTAGGAGAGAGAGGATTTGCTTTAGCTCCAATTCCAGTTACAGCTCGTCAAAACAGGGGCGTCAGGGTGGAGGAACTTGAAATAGCTAGTCACATCACATTCACAGCTAGGGCCAGAGAGGGTGAATGTGCGCACGCTCATTGCTCAGCTCACTTTCTGCACTCACAATCCAGGACCCAAAGTCAGGGAGGGAATAGGGCCGCCATACTAGGCTGGGTCCTCCCGTGTCAATTACTATAATCAAGACAGTCTGCCAAAGACATGTTCACAATCCAACCTGGTGTAGACAGCCCTCATTAAGGCTCTCTTCCAAGGGTATTCTAGATTGTATCAAGTCCGCACACCTACACCTCCTCAGTTAAACCTCTCTGGAAACGCCTTCATAGACACACCCAGAGAGGTGTGCCTCCTGGACAATCCAATTCTAAATCTAGTCAAGCTGATGATAAAGATTAACATATAGTAAAACTAAAGATTGTTTTGCAAACTGTTGTTTTCCATGTAGAAGGGTGTGTGTAAGTGTGTGTGAGTGTGTGAGTGTGTGTGTGTGTGTGTTGTGAGTGCAGTACAGGAAATAAACCAATGGTAATAAAACATATTCACAGCATGCAGAGGGGAATCCCGCATCACACACCAGTCTCCAGACTGGCCTCTTGGCCATAAGTTAGAATAAAGAAGTTTATTTCCTGTGTGATTATTTGGGTCTGGGCAGCAGGGAAACAAAAGTGCAGTCTCCATTTACAGGTGCGGGAGGGGAGTCCTGGGCCCCTTAGTTCTGGGTGTGGCACTGATGCATTTGGGAGACCTCCAAGCCCACTGTGCTAAGCAGAAGCTTGCCAAGAAATGCAGGGAGGACTCAGGAGAAGGCAGGCCCTGGGTGGCGTGCACCCTGGTCCTACGTGCTGTCCTACAGTTCTGTACCCTGTCTGGGGCATTGCAGAAAGCAAGGAGCTTAGGGAGGAGATAGTCTCTCTGAAGTCCACAGTACAAGTGCTATATTATGAGACAACTGGCGTGGCTGGGCACATGAGGTGGTCTGGGCCCCTACTTGACGAGTTCAAATAGCATCTTGTCACTGCTAGGCCACTCTTAGTCCCCTGACCACGCTGTGCTAATACTCAGCTTTCTTTGATGTCTATGGTTACTGATACACCATGGCTACTGAGTCATGAGCACCAGAATCCTGGGCAGTCTTGAGGAGCAAGACACAAGCCATGAGGAACGTATCTACTTTCCTGAAGAACCATAGAGCCACAGGGGTGTGTTAGTCAGCTTATCACTGCTGTTAAAAATAGCTGAGAAAATCAAGTTATAAAGAGAGAGGTTTGTTCTGTCTCATAGTGTTAGAGAACCCAATGCTGGCACTATTGCTTTGGGCCTCAGGCAACAACACAGTGCTAGTGGGCGTGCATGTCAGAGCAGAGCTACTCATCTTGTGGCTAGGAAGCAAAGGAGGGCATGAGACCTAAGACTTTACCATAAGACTTCATCATCTGAAACACCCTGTGGGCTAGCCCTTTAACTCATAGGCTTCTGGGGGACATTTAAGATCCTAACTATAATAGTAGCCCTAGGATGCACATTTGACGGACCAGTTGGCAGGAAGATCTTCCCACCTACCCAACTCTCCTGCCTCCATTGTCAGTCTGGATATAGTGGACCCCACTCCGAGGAGCTGGGATGCCCATGCCCTGGGCTTTCCTGACTTCCCATTATCCCCTAGAAGGATAGGGGCCAGGACTAGGGGCAGACCTTGCAAAGGCCTCATTAGGCTACTCATTCCAGGGCACTGGCAGGTTCTGGATTCACACAATCTACTGGAAGGATGGAGGAGCTGCCTACGATTCTAAATTACTCTATGGCAGATGCTGTGGAGAATGTTAGAAGATGACAAGCAGTCATCCCAAGAAGCCCCACACCTTCACTCATCTTTCTACCCTCAGTTCCCAGCACATTTGACCAGTAACAGTTACAATACTTAGCGATTAATGTATGCCCATGGAGAATATGAAGGTTCTATTGCTAAATTACACACTCCCTGTAGGAACCCCACAGGAACTCCAAGTTTCCCATGTTTAGAAATCGAAACATGGAGAGGTTTAGAGGCTTATGGCAGGCTAGACAAATAGTGAGGGGTAAAGATACATTCCAGACCCAGACAGAGCGTCTCAGAGGTCCTGTCTTTCACTTCTGGGCCACGCCCAGGTTAGCAGTTTGCCTTCTGATGATTTAGTGTGTGTGTTAGGTGTGCTTAATAGCGCACTTTGGAAATATACTCGAAGAGTTGGGGTGATGGCTCACTTGGTAAACCTTTTACCCTGAGAGATTGAGGCCCATTGTTTGAGCCCTAGAACTTATGGTGAAATGTTGAACATGGTAGTTTGCTTGTCATCTTGTCACCAGAGAGCTAGAGATAGGAAGATCACTGGCTAGCCAGCCTAGCCCACTGGGTGAGTCCCAAGTCACTAAGAGTTTGTGTCTAAAACAGTGGATGGCAGCCACCTTAAGAGTGACATCTGAAGTCGATGTTTGATCTCCACATGCATACATGCAAGCACACATAACACCCTCACTTATCCTGTGCACACACCTACACACACACGAGAGAGGGGGGAGAGGGGGGAGGTAGGGAGGGGAAGAGAGAGAACACTTGTAGAGCACAGTCTTAATAATGGAAGAAAGTGTAGGCTGTGGATAATCCTGAGACCCAGTGCCGCAGCCTTGTCTGACCTTGTGCAGACGTATCAGCACAGATGCCCTTCCAAGTCCACTGCTGACAGAAGCAGATAAGCACAGGGCCCATTTGCTGTGTCCCACATTTGCACAGATCCTTTGTGCAGCCCTTTGCTGAGCCTGTCTGACCGTAGGCTGTGTCTGCCTCCTTCCTCAGCCTCGGTGCCCAGGCAGCATGACTAGGTTGGGAAATTAAGAATTTGCTAGAAGAAAAGGACTCACATCCCCACCCTCTTCAAAATCAAAGGCACGGCAGGTTTTGCATACATTCCAGGGGGCACACGTTGCATGACTAACACAGCATCAAGACATCATACAGGTTTCACATCTTTCATGTGATAAATATTTTTTTTGCTATCATGCTTGAGAAATGGATTTTGTTTGAAAATGGCCTGCTTCCTTTGATGGCTGCTTTGACGTGGCTTCAAAGCCTGTCGCAGACAAATCTGCTTTTCCATGCTGCAGTTCAGCCATGGCTGCTGGGCTGGGAGATTTATGACTGAGAAATGTCATGAATTGATGTCCAATGGACAGAAGCTGTTGGGAGTCATGGCCAGCTCATCCCTGAACTGCCCTGGCTGGGTACCCAGGCACATATGAGTGAACCGCAGATTGACGAGGCTGTGACTCAGACCAAACTGCACATTGAGGTTCAGATGTGGACTGTTTAGCCAGAGTACAGCCCCAAAATATTTCAGCTTAAGTTGAATTTTTTTTAAACTTACAGTGTTCTTGTCTTCTCATTGCAGTCGCTGGCTTTTGGTGATCTTGTTGCATGTGTTGAGTGGGCACTTGGAACAGGAGAATCTGCTTTTGGGTCAAGCCTTTGAGAACTACTGCAGGCTCTAACTGTGTGTCTGTGTATACATGTATGCTAGTATGCACATTCATGTGTGAGAGTATATATGCATGTGTGTTCATATATATTATGTGGCACTACACATGAGTATATTTATAAGAGCATGTCCATACACAAGTGTATGTGAACATGGGTATGAATGTATACATGTGGAAATGTGGTTTGCATGAATGTGTATACAGGTTCAGGTTCATGCCTGTGTGTGCATGGAATTATAGAGTGTGTATGTGCATATGCAAGTGTGAGCATAAGTATATGTACACATTTGTGTACATGTGTACAGCCAGAAAGTGCAACATGGTGCAAAGTAGCACCTAAGCCCCTTCTCAAATACATGGTAAAGCCCACCTTACTGTCATGAGTTGTAAGGACTTCCTACAGATCTGGCCACAGGCATCTCCCCTATTGGGGAGCTCTGGAGGCAGAAAGAAATTTGTCAGATTGCCCTTGGTGTAGGCTCTTTTCTGGCTATCTCACACATGCTGGAAATACTTATTCACTTATCAGAGGCTACAGCTATTTTGCAGGGTCTTCATGGGTAATAGAAGGCACACACCAAGGGACAAGGCATCCAGCAGCTTAGTGAGCTTTCCCATTTCTAGTTTCTACTGCTTCCAACTGTGTGGCTCAGTTAAGTCCCTTAACCTCTCTAGGCACGAGGAACTGAACTGGAAGTCCATGTGTCTGTGTGAGCTAGAGCCAGTGACATGTTAGGATACAAAGGCTATTTGTGTTTATAAATGTGAAAACAGAAGCCTAGAGAAGGGGTTGGCCTGTCAGGCCTGCCCAGTGTGGGGCTGAGAGTCAGGGCTGGAGAGCAGGCCTACGGTTCCCACTAGCATTCCTTACCCCTTCCGTGTCACCGCATGATGCTCGTAGTGAGACCCTGGTACCACAGCCTCAGTATTATCTGTAATACATGGAATACAGGTTCTCATACCCGCATAGCGCTACTGAACAGGAGACCTTGGGGCTGGGTACCAGGGGCTGCACGCTTCTTTTTGCAGCATGTCCCAGCACTTCAGAGAGAATTGGCGGAGAAAGGGTCGACTGTGAGGCCCAAATCTTTCTCTCACAGATGGATCTGTGAATCCCCATCAGGAGAAGTGTGGCCCTCAAAGGCCAGCAGGGTGTGTCCAACAAATTCATCCTAGGAAATTGATGTGTGGACACTGGGTGCTTTATGTGGGAACGTGAGGTGTATATTTAGGAGTCTGGGTGTTCGGCTCCTGGCTGTCAGCTCTCAAGGAAGGAGAATGATGGTGTGTGCTTCAGAGTTCATTATATCTCGCCGGCAGAATTCTAGGAGTAAAGGGTGGTTTTAAAGAAGTAAGTAATGGCACTCATAAATCCAAGTTCCTAAGATACATTCATTCGCCACTCCCTAAAATGAGCTGGGGCTTTTTTTTGCATGTACTTTTTATTTCGTCGGCTTGGAGGGTAAATTTGAGCATTTTCCCAGCAGCTTTATTGCACACAATTTCTGGCGCACTCTGTTTCCTTGTCTGTGACTGTGCACACACCAAGTGTTGACTGCCCCTGCCTGTACTAGACATCTTGACTGTGAGCTCAGCCACACCCGTACTCAGAATCCCTCAGTGCAGGGGTGGGAGGACTCAGTCAAGAGTCAGTACAGTCAGGAAAAGGCCATGGTCCCATCCCTGGAGTGAGCTTGCCATCCAATAGCTTGCCTGACACATAAACCCACCCCGCCTTCTCCCCAGGACCCCAGCTAAGGCCTGGAAACCCTCTAACATCTAGCCTACTTGCCTGGGGACGTACACTCACATCTTGGTTCCTTCCCAGGATGCAAGCCCTGATTCCTCTACCTTGCCCTGACTGTAGACAGCAGCTCTGCCCAACTCCTGGCCAACTGCACTGGGCAGTCAATGTGAATGCTGGGGTTGAGTGAGCAGTAGACTAGACAAGTATCCGCTAGAGTTCCTTTGCCTCATTGTGGCCCTGGGACAGACTCTTCGATCTTCTTCTCAAGAGTGGAGGGAGGTGGGGCCAAGCCACTGAGCCCTGACTGTCAGCAGAATGGTGGCCACCCAGAAATCTGCCTGTGTGCATTGCTGAAATCTGTGGACATTCCAGCCTCCATGAAAAGGGGAAGTCAGGCTGCAGATGAAAGTGAAATGCTTAATCCAGCTGACCTTAAACTTGGAAGCATCCCGAGTAGGTGGCATTCCTGTGAAACCGGAAGGTTCCTGCATGACCGGAAGTTTCTGAGGGAGTGGGGAATCAGAAAGCAGAGGAGGCTAGTGTGTTGTGAGGAGGAAGGCCTGCTGCTGTAAAGATGGAATGAGGGCCATGGGCTAAGAACCTGGCAGCCTAGAGAGGTTGGAAAAGGCAGGAAGCAGATTTCCTCTGAGCCCCTAGGAGCAATGAGCCTGTCCACACATTGGTCTTAGCTCAGTGAGACCCCATCACACTCCTGTTTCCAGAATTCTAGGATAATAGTAAACGTGGGACCTTACAACCACAGGGCTCAGGGCCTCGCTTCGTCTGGGCCCAGGACAAGGCTGGGATTTGGACCTGAGGCTGGGTGTTAGCAGGAGGAAGCAGAGACCACATCCCAGGCTGGGGCTTTGGGGTAGGGGTGCTGCACAGTGGATCTGTGTTGAAGGAAGGGTCCAGACACTGACTGCACATGTCACTTCTCCTTGTCCTCATGGGTGATAATGGGAAGAACTATAAATCCTGTCTAGGTTTCCCTGAAAGGCCCAGCATCCAGGTTTTTAGGGGAAAGGGTGAATTGTTCCCAGCAGGGAACAGGCACACAGGGCTTTGCTGAAAGCTGCTGAGGCAACTGTTCGCTTCTAGACGTTCAATTAGCCCTTTGGTTTTTAATTCCAAGTAAAGTATGCACAGAGGCATCTTAGGAGTTGAAGAAGAGCTTTCTAAAAAAGTCATTGAATTGGACATTAAGCAGGGTGAACATTGTGATATGCAAATTATATCTCAGCAAAGTTGTTTTTAAAGACAGGGAGGGGTGGAAAAAGGAAGCTTGATCTCCTGGAACTGGAGTTAGAGACATTTGGGAGCCACCCAACATAGATGCTGCGAACCAAACTTGGGTCCTCTGGAAGATCAGAATGTGTTATAAGCACTGAGCCACCTCTCCAGTCCCAGATTGAAAGCCAAGGTCACAGCATCATCCACCCCACCTCAGCACCTAGGCAGGTGGCTCACAAGGGAAAGGGCTCACAAGGGAAAGAAACAGGCTTGAAGCACCTTTGGGTCTTGCTCAGAGGCATGAATGACAGGCCCAGGAGTGAGGAGACAAGAGTCCAAGAGATGTCTGGGAGGAGGACCAAGAGACAGGAGCCACCTGATAAACTTTAACACAAGACTCCGGTGCCTAGAAATCATGTCTTCAGGATTTTGGCCACCTGTTGCTTCTGGTTCCAGGTCTTGTCACCAAGTCCCCAACAACCACAGCTCCGAATAGGACTTGAGGTTAAACAGAAACAGCAATGACTGAGGACTTGGCCCCTGGGCAAAGCTGGGTCACTCCTCACTTGCTCTCAAAGCCATCTTAGTGTGTGCTCTGCTGGTGAGAGGGCCACCAATACCTGAGGAAAATCAGAGGAACAAGGAAGTTCCCTCTGGTTCCTGCAGGAGTCCAGCCAAGCACCGCGAAGCAAAGCTGCACTCCCAGAAAGCCTGCCATCTCGTCTAGATGACAACTGGTGAGCACTCAGTGGTGTGAGCCACATCCCATGTGGTGGCCTTGTCTGTCTCCTCAGCTCTGTGGTCTGACTCCAAACCACTCTGACCTCCAGCACCAGCTATACATTGGGAGCCCTGTGCCGGAATCCAGACAGCAGAGATGGGTGTTGGGTTCTGCTGAAGAAGAGGTCTGGGCTACAAAGCTCTCTTGCAATCTCTCCAGAAAGCTGCTTCTCTTGCAGTTATAGCAAATGTCTTCTCACTGTGAGGCTCTCAAGGGATGTGGACTTGGAGAAAGGTACAGTCAGAGGAGGTCAGGGTTGGGCAGCCTTGCAAGGCGTGCATCACTCAGAGATCCAATCTTGTCTCTCTGTCCTGGGTTCTCAGCACCGCCAGGGCCTAGCTAAAAAGCCAGATTCAAAAGGCTCAGCAGGGCATCCACCTGCGCTCCTGGTGCCTGACAGATTATCTGAGGCGCAGAGTTTTGCAATTGCTTCCCTTCCCCACTTTCCCCTTACCTCAGAGAATCAGCATGGAGACAGTTAGGACAGATTTGCAAGGCTCCACTCTCGTGTGTTGGTGTCAGGTTCTGTGGGTGCAGCTCTGAAATAGTGTTATAGCATTTCCTGTATGTGCTGTATGACCAGTGGTAAAACTGTCTGGAAAATAAGCCATATACAGTGAGCACTAGACATTACCATGGATGAACTGACAAGCTGAGAAAGTGCCCCAGAAACTCATTATTCTGCTTACAGGGGCCTGTGTATGAAGAGTGGAGCGATAGAATCTATTTTCTCTTGTGTGTGATGGTACACACCTAGGATCCCAGCACTTGGGAGGCTGAGACAGAAGGACCTAGAGTGTGAGACCACCCAGGGCTTCCCAGTGAGATCCTGACTCAGGAAACAAGCTGACAACATACACATTTGCCAAGAACCTGGCAAGCCACAGGTTCTAACCACACTGCAGAGGCACTGGCTTGGCTTTGAACAGGACCCAGGGGCTCCCAGCTAGACCAAGCCTGTACCCAGATTTCTGTCTGGCCAAGAGGTCTGAAGTCTTCTGAGAAAAAGCCCAAAGCTGCGGGGAGGAACACTCAGAGGGGATTCTTGAGTGTCATCTCTACCCCGTGAAAGTATGCCCACAGCTTAGCAAATTGATCCACACAAGCTCAGACCCACTGAGTAGCTGGCCCTGTAGAAGTTTCTCTGGCCTTTCCAAGACTTACCTCCCCTAAGTGGGTCCTGGCTCACAATGCAGATGGGGCTGTGGTCAGGAGGGGAGTGAGTGATCTCTGTCCCAAGTTCCTTAGCGTCGGGTACCCATCACTATCTGCTCCTGTTGTGGACCTGTGCACAGCATCTTCCCCAGGCCCTCAGTGCGACACCACACTTCCTTCTGCTTTGGTGTCTTTGCTCTCACTGTGCCTTCCTCCTCTGGACCCTTTCCTGAAGTGATCTTATGGTTTGCACTTGTTCTTTGTGGTCTAACCCAAGTACTTTCTCATCTTGGAAGCTGTTCCTGTCCTCCAGGGACTTGCCCTCCAGGGACATGATGGCATTTTGTGTACCACTCATTGGAACACTGATCAAATCTTTTGTGTTGCCCTTTCACTAAGCCAGCTGTCCCACAAGCATGAAGAATATTACTGGTTCATCTTTATGTTTCAATATTCAACAATTAGCCTAGCACAGAACAAAGCTGTTTGAATACATATTGTGGGCTGAGGAGATGGCTCAGTGGGTAAGAATGCTTGTTGTGCGAGCATGAAGATGTGAGTTCAAATCCCCAGAACTCACACAAGAAGTCACACATGGTTACATGCTTATAAATGCAACACTGTGAGAGGCGGAGATTGGATTGCAGGCAAGCAGTGGCCTTCTGACTCCTCCCAGGATTTTCTGCTACTGCCCTGTTCACTCATTTGACAGACTGAACACCTGTGGACATAAAGAAACACACACACACACACACACACACACGCATGCACGCACATACACGCACATGCTAGAATTTATACAACTGTAAAGAACAATGAAATCATGACATTTCAGGAAAGTGTTTGGAGCTGGAGGTCATTGTGTTAAGTGAGATAAGCCAGGCTCAGAAAGACAAATGTGGCATGTTCCTCTCAAGTGTGGGGTCTGGATTTAAATTTATATACAGGGTGCATTGCAAGACATAAGAGGGCTCTGGGAAAGGAGGAAGTGATCTTGAGGGGAAAGAGGGTACCGGAATGTATGTGTAACAAAAAGAAAGTGATTTGTCTGGAGGGGGAAGGGAGACTTGAGTAGGGCATTGGGGGTGTGGGAGGATAAGAACGAAGTAGATTGATGTATATGTATGAAATGTCATACAAATAATGTATCATCACAAGTACACATTATTTGTATACTAACTTAATATTTAATATAAAATGGGACAAATATTGCTTTCCTAGTTCCCTTAGCTCACCATGTATGTATTGTGTGTGTGTGTTGTGTGTGTGCATGTCTGTGCATGCACATGGTGTACATGTATGTGCAGACCAGGAGACAACCTAGGGTATCACTCCTCAGATACCATCCACATTGTGGTCTGGAACTGAGCAGGGAGACTACATGGCCTGGGCAGTGAGCAGCAAGCATCTTCCTGTCCCTGCCTCCCCAGCACTGGGATTGCAAGCACATGCCACCACATCTGGCTCTTTTTTGACATGGGGATCAATTTCAAGTGCTCCTGGTTGTAGAACACTTCACCAACTGCACCACGACCCCCTCTCCCAGTCCCCTAGTTCATCTTTAAGAGCATGCTGGTTTTATGGTGGCAATCATTTGTACCCATGCCGAGTAACAAGGTAGGGACACAGTGCTGTAACCTCTGTCTTCAATCTGTTTGTAATACATTATTATGCAACACAGGCCTAATTGTGAATCATAATTTTTTCATTAACTGATCTCATTTTACTTGGTAATATCCATTTGGCATTTGAGAGCAATAAAACTCCATTTCTTTTAAATATTATATGATTCAGTTGGCTCACTGATTTAGATTTTACTGCTCCCCCACCCCACCCCATTTGAGCAAATGAGTCATCCATCTTTGTAGAGATAACGAGGACCTTCAAGATCATGCAAGAAGGCCTCATGGGGAGAATGTGCAGGTGCACCCCAGTCTGGAATGGAGCATTCTGGAACTGGGCTGGCTCTCGCATCTTTAAACCCCTTAGAAATGCATGTGTGGGTCATGCTGTGCTCCTCAACAGATCCTGGTAACGATATGACTCACCTCGTCTTGTGGTCCCAGCCTGCTGCTGTGCACAGCCATAAAATGCAGTGGGGGTCCACTGTGTGTGGGGGGCAGTGAGGGGGAAAGTGGGAGGGATAAGGCTCCCAGATAGAATCATCCCAGGTCTTCTACTTCCTTCTGGGCGATCCCAAGCACATATCTCGTGCTCTCTGTGTCTCTCTCCGAAGAGGATCAGTTAGGATGATGGGCCGTGTAGGCATGTTTAGGAAAAGGCCATGGCTCAGGCTTGGCTAATGTTAATGAGTTACACCTCCAACCCAGTGGGTGGTCAGAGCTTCCAAAGGAGAAGTTCTCATGCAGGCTCCCTCTGGGAGTTTGGTGGGCAACTAAGAGTCCCTTTTTATGCCTGCATCCATCTCTTCTCACTCATATCATCCCTGCATCACCTCACTTGGGTCTGCTTTCTGAACTGCCAAGCACTTCTAGCCATGCCAGATCTCCTGCCTCTGAAGCCCTCTGGTGTGTCCAGAGATGCTGGGAGCTTGAAGCCTCCCTCTGTGACCAGGCAAAGTCACTCTTCCCAGAGCAGCTCTTAGACAGTGACCCAAGAGTAGGTGGCCATCTGGAGCACTGAGTGCCCAGATCTTGAAGACATGAGGACGCTGGCCTTGTCTCCAGTCTGTGTCTTCAGATATGCTGTGTACCTGCTAGTGTTATGGGAACTCCTTCAGCAATAGCCTTTTAGATACCGGCCCATTATGGGCATGGGCTGAGGTACTATAAGCACAGATGAAAGGCACGCATGGCCCCTTTTCCTGCTGGATTTGGTTCCCTGCTTCTAGCGCCCACAGGGGACTATGGATCTCTACCCTTCCTGTGTTTTATCACCTTTGTTATACTCCATTCTGGGCTATTGTGGATCTCCTTAGTACATCTCCATACTAGCTCTATACAGACAGCTGAGGGGACCCAACAGGTGCCCTATAACTGCCTCTCCTGGCCCTGGCTTACTACCGCATCCTCAGATCTTTGTCTGGTTCCAGGCCCTGGGCTTCACCTTGTATGTTCATGGCATAGAGGGCACCATGTCTACTGGACTAGATGTCTGTTTACTGTCATTTCTTTAAGTGGTTTTCCTGACTGTCTGTCCCAGGACACTAGTTTAAGTTTTGGCCTAAAAGCTGTGCTAGGGCTATTACTAGGCATCAAAGAGGGATTAAGAGACCCACTCCTGTTGCTACTCCTTGTTCCCATGGATTACGTGTTCACTGGGAGACATACACTCACCTAAGGGCTTCATGCATTATCTTCTGCAGTCCTCACGGGTCTCAGATCTGTGATCTCCACTTGGAAGGAAGGGAGGCATGGGCTTAGGGAGGCTGGTGCTCACTGTGGCTTCACAGCTCATGTATAGTGGAAGAAAATATGAATCTCTGACCATGCAGATCCAAAGCCGGTGGTCTAGCCAGAAATGTCCCCTCCATGTGCCTGGGGAGATGCTGGGAAACCCTGAACTGCCTTTGAACCTGAAGGGGGCTATCTCCATAATCCCCGGGAGTCCAGGGAGCAGTTCTAAGAGTGTGTAGCAGGTGGTTGTTACCTTGGTCTGGACGTCCCTGTCGAGGCGGTGCAGGTCCAGGACTCTAGGGGATGTGGTGCAGGAGGGCAGGCTGGGGAAGAAGCAGAAACCCACCTGGGAGACTGGGCCAATATTCTTGGCAGAGGGATAGACTGGAAAATGCAGCATTTCTGTGTTAGCATGTCAGATTCATAATTATCAACTTCTTGGTAGCCCCTGCTGGGTATATTTCTATATTTCTGACAGCAATGGTCATCGGGTGGATGGCGTGATAGATTCGTGGGTGAATGAATCTTTGAGAACCATGAAAATCCCTGTCTCTACTCACTCATTGAGGAAGGGCTCATGGAAGGAAGGGAAAGGGCTTGGTGTCGGCATATGCAGGGTTACGCTCTGACCCACTGTCTCCTTGTCCCTTCTTTCTCCAGAGGCTCCTGCCAAGCCTGAAGAGGCAGAGGCTGAGCCCTTCACGGACTCCTCCCTGTTTGCACACTGGGGTCAGGAGCTCAGCCCCGAAGGCCGGCGTGTGGCCCTGAAGCAGTTCCAGTACTACGGCTACAACGCCTACCTCAGTGACCGGCTGCCCCTCGACCGGCCCCTGCCAGACCTCAGACCCAGTGGGTGAGCAGTCAGTGGCCAGGCTCTTGCTATCCTCACTATGAGGCCATGGGTCCTCACAGTGCTGGAACAGGGCCAGGACCGGGGGGAGGGTCAGACTCCTGTGTCTCTTTCCCATCTCAGCCAAGGCCTACCCTCTCAGCCTCAGTTTCCCCTCTGCTGAGTAGGGGGACAGCTTCCTTCTATTAGAGGTTTTGGGGATTAATAACACAAATTATCCCTTATAGGCACCAGAATTATCTAGCAACCCCACTAATGTGTCATTTTAAACCAATTAACTAGAACTTTTTTCCTTAAATTAGTTTTTTAAAAAATATATCTGTCTTCCAAGGTGAACAAGTCATTACATCTGACAGAGAAGTCTGTCTTTTTGTTACACAAGGATATTTCTTTTAGGTTCAGCTAGAATCTTTATTATTCATAATTATTAAAATTTGGGCACGTACCATAGTAAGAAAATCTCATTAACTTTTGTGAGCTCCCCCATATCTCCATTGCCCCTTTCCTCCTCATTTTTAAATGTTCCTTAAAGCTGCAAACCATAGTAAGTTTCTCTTTGGGGTTTTCAGGGAAGACCATGTAGCTGAGCTTAGAAGGTATGGCTTTTTAGATCAGTGGTTCTCAATCTGTGGGTCGCAACTCCTTTGGGGCTCAAATGACCATTTCACAGGGGTCACCGAAGACCATTGGAAAACACAGATTCACATTGTAATTCATAACAGTAGCAAAATTACAGTAATAAAGAAGCAACAAAAATAATTTTATGGTTGGGGGTCATCACAACGGGAGGAACTGTATTCAAAGGTCACAGCATTAGGAAGGTTGAGAACTGCTCTCTTAGAGAGAGTTCAACTCAGCTCCATCAACATTCACTGAGCACTTATTGAGTACTGGATGATCGAGTGTGGCTGTCCCTGGACTGAGGAGAAGGTGGTTGCACTGTAGTCATTTAAGATCTGGGGACCTACAAAGGGCGAGAAGGGGATGTGTGTGCCTATGCGTGCGTGCATGTGTGCGTGCGTGTGTGTGTATACGTGCATACGTGTGTGTGCACGCACGTGTGTGTGTGTGTGTGTGTTTAAAGATGATTTATAAGTTTTGTGTCTATGTGCGCACAAACCGGCATACAGTTGGTTGCCGAGTCTCCACTGCAGAGAGGAGGGAATGGAAGCGCAGAAAGACTACCTAAGCTGCCCAGTGTCCTTAGAATCAGAGCTGGGGTGGGAAGTCAGGCAGTCTGGCAACAGAATTCGGTCAGGTAAGCTTTGTCTATACCGCTGTGAGGTGGCAGCTTGTATCACTGTCACGGGGCTGAGGGGCTGCTTTCCACAGCACTAAGCATTGACTGGCCAGTTTCAGAGAGGGCCAGGTCTGCATCTCTGTTTTGGAAAACAGAAACCCATTATCAAGGCTTGGGGTGCTGCATTGCCACAGTACCTGCCTCCAGAGAGGCTTCCCATGGGGTATGTCTCTGCTCCTGCCTCTCCTTTGCATGGCCTCTGGCTGGTCTCCAGGTGCTAAAAGATGTGATTCAGTCCTCGTCATCTGCCTGTGCTCAGAACAAAGCTCTGTCACAGTGAAGAGTTCATTCAGTTGGTCCCTGAGTTTCATGGATTTCTTCATTGAATGAGCATTTCTTGAACATGGTTTTTTTTACCAGACACCAGCAAAGCACAAGACAGGCCAGACTCCTGGAGCACACTGGGTGGGAGTCCAGACAAGGTGGATTTCTGCAGAACTTGCTGAGGATTTGCTGGTGCCCTTGGGGAAGAACCATTCTGCTGACTTCCGATAAGATGGGGGCCTAGTTTTCGTACCCATGGATGCCTTGCCTTCGGTGGTCTCTGTGGCAGGGAAGTGGCCTGGAATGTGATACTTAGAGGGAACCTCCCTGTTCCACCTCTCCTGGAGGGAAGGAAGGAGAGACAGAAGAGGCAACGGCTTTTCCTATCTCATCTGTCAAGAGAGGCTTTCTCTTCCAGTGGCCTTGGGTGAAGTCAAACTACATCAGACTCTTGAGGAATGTAGCTCCCCAGTGGACCGCCAAAGGAAACAGCATATTACCAAAGACTACCCCATGAGAGGCTTGAGGTCTGGGTAGTGATTTCCTTGTTTCCTTCTAAGTTGGAAAGAGACAGTACCTCAGGATTGAAGGGAAGACGCCTTCTTCCTGCTTAGCTGAATGTCACTCTGTCCCTTATGGGCACTGAAATAGGTGCCAATGTGAGTTTTCAATATGGGCCCTATCCTGTCTCTATCATCTAAACCCTTTGTTTTCGCCACTGAACCCCAAAATAACCAGAGGCAAAATTAGAAAAGAGCAAGCCAGTGTTGCACACATGTATCAGAAGTCACCGAACTGCTCATTGGTTGTCTCTGTGTCTGAGTGGACGTAAGTCAAGTAGCAACTTGTTGAGAAAATGAAGTTGAGAAGAGATCAGGGGACCCTTTGTCCCTGGGGGAGTGAGGAGGGCAGTGAGACTGGGGACACCTCTCAACACATGCTGGGAAGGAGCACCATGCGGAGCTGAGGCAATGGCCACTAGGGAACCGTGAGGGAAGGTGGACTTGCTACCCCAATGACAGCATATCAGGTGGTGACACATTCCTGCCCTCGGTCCCCTTGTGTTGCAATGACAGACTCAATATGCTCTTTTCTCACGCAGTGGTTTTTCTTTCCAAACAGTGGCCATGGAGGAATCCAAGGGCAAGTGCCTACCCTAAGGGGTGTGTGGGTATGAGCAAAAGGCTTCCAGTACCAAATCTGTCAGTTCCCATGGCAACCGATGCTATGGCCTGCCTCCAAGGTAGCTCAGGGCAGAGCCCTGGGCAATGGCTGCTTTCTGTCTCTTGCTTGAGGACCTTCAGACACTCCTGAGTCCTTTCTCTCCAGTGCCCTTGGGGTCCATGTCCCTTCCTCCCAGGGACTAGGGTACACTAACTCTTGGATGGGCAAGTGTGTTAGGCACTGGGGCCAGGACATCAAGAGTTGGTCTTTACGGGGTAAGTCTATTTTCTACAACCATGAATGAGAGCAACTGTGACAGATTCACATTCGAGCCTAAATCCAGAGCCAGAGAGAGAACATGTGCCAATATCAGGGGAGGGATGGGACAGGATGGTAGCATTGAAGGAGTCAGGCACTAGGACCCTGGGGAGCATGTAATGGTCCTAGGGTTGGAGGGCATTACAGTGGGGACTGGGATGTGAGGGCTGGACAGCTAGATGGCATTGCTGGTGATGCTGGCAGACAGCACCTGTGCCGTGTGCCAGGGCTGTGCATATGCTCTCCTGCAGCTTGCTGTTGAACTTGATCTTCATGCCACATTCCAGCAGTTGCTACCGTTCCATTATATATGGGAGAATGTTGAACCTTTGAGAAACCTTTGGGCTAGGGAGAGATTAAATCAGTAAAGTACACAAGGACCTGAGTCCTATCCCCAGAGCCCATGCCAGAAAGCCTGGTGTGATGGCATGTTTGCAATCCTAGCACTGGGGAGGTGGAGACAGGTGGATTCCTTGAATTGCATGCAGAAGAAGTGAGAGACCCTGTGTTATTTTTAGCCGTCAACTTGACACAAGCTAGAATTACCTGGGAAGAGAGTTTCAGCTGAGGAATTATGTAGGACAAGTTGGCCTGTGGGGAACTGTCTTGACTGTTAGTTGATGAAGGAAGACCCAGCCCACCGTGGCCAGCCCCTAGGCGCTGAGCCATAAACTGTATGAGACAGGAGAAAGCAAGCAAGCCTGTGTCTATTCTCTTTTTACTCTTGGCTGGTGGCGTGATGTGACCAGCTGCGTGATTTCCTGCCTTAACTTCCCTGAGATGATGGACTGTAACTCGGAATCATAAGCCAAGTAAACCCTTCCTTCCCCTACGCTGCTTATCATCAGGGAACTTGTCATGGCAACAGAAATGTAACTATAATAGCCTGTCTCACACAAACAAAGTGGGTAGGGACTGAGATTACCCTATCCCAAGGACCTCTGATCTCCACATGTGCGCTCTCTCTCTCTCTCTCTCTCTCTCACACACACACACACACACACACACACACACACACACACAGAGAGAGAGATCCTGCTCAGGTTCTCACGGGCAGAGGCAGTGTCTTTATGGGTTCTCAGGACTCCGAGATACCACCTTGTCCCTTCCCTGACCCTGCCCAGGAGAGCTTCTCTGACTTGGGATGTTGACTCTGGAGAAGCAGAGGTCTGTGAAAGAAGGTTGCTGCCAGAAGCAACCACAGGACACGAGGTGAAACAAACTCTCTTCTAAGGACTGTGCTGCCCACATTGGAAATGCTCACAGTGCAAACATGACTGGGAGATCACTCTTGAACTGAAGCACTCTGGGAAGATCCTTCCGACTCTCCCTAATGTTAATTAAGCGCCTCGTGAGCCAGGAGTGTGATTAGTTGTTCTTGAAGAAGCAATAATCTCAAACTTTTATGTAATATCTTACAAGAGGAAGGTGACAGTGTTGTTCTTCTTTACTGTTGGACCTTATCTTCATAAATGGATTGTAAGGGACACAGAAGAAGTGGGCTGTGCACCCTGGGAGAGATTCTGGGTTACATGACAGGTAATGTTTCTGTGTAGGTTATAGATTAGTAAGTAGTCAGATTTGCTTCTTTAGCCTCCAAAACCAGGTTTCTTGGTTGAAAGTTGGGTGACCTCCTCCAGTAAGTTACTTAGCCTCTCTGTTTTTGTTTACAGATAAAATTCTGCCCTTTAGAGAGAGCAAGGCAAAGACTGTAATATATTTGGGATCTGGTGCATTCTTCCCAGCACGTAGTTGGTCTTGTTATCTGGGTCTGTGGTTTGAACTGACTTATAGGCCAGAGGCAGAGAAGAAGCAGTATGGCCTTAACTTGGCCACCTGGAGGACCATGGTGTGGACAGGGGACAGGGGCAGAGCGCTGCTGTGGCAGCAGATGAGAGCAGATGGCTACTCTAGGGCACATCACACTGTAGTCCCCATGGAAAGCTGCCTCCTCACGCCGAGATCTGGAGATTAAGGGTTGAGCCCAAGCTGGACTTGGCTGGACAGCAAAGAGACCTTGCTCTCCTTGGCAACCAGTCTTCTGACAGATCTAGGGACCCTGCCTTCATTTTTCCTGATAAGTTTAGGGGACTCATCTTCTTTTACCTATACAGATCCCCAAGGATCTTCCTTTCTCTACAGATCTAGATGTACCTCTTCTGCTTCAGCAAATCTAGGTGACATCCCTTCTATTACAAAAGATAGGGGACTCTCCTTCCCCTATCCCTGCAGAGCTAGGGGACCCACCTTCCCCTGCCCCTGCATACCTAGGGGACCCACCTTTCCCTGCTCCTGCAGACCTAGGGGACCTACCTGTCTTTGTCCCTGCAGATATAAGGGACCTACCTGAACCTGCCCCTGACCCCTGCTTTTGCAGATCTAGAAGACATCTGTTTTCCTGCCACTAGCAGATCTAGGGGCCCCAATTTGCTTGCCCAGGCAAATATAGGGTCCCCACTTTTTCCTGCCCCAGCGCATCTGCTCTGTCTCACATTCCTTGAGCCTAGATGCCACAGATCTGGTCTGTTCAGCCACAGATCTACCAATCAGAGCCACCTAAGAAAACTTTTCCACCAGAGCCTGCTGACTTTTGCTGTCTGAGCAACTGTTCATTTAACTCCCATATTCTCCAGATCGCTCAGATGTTTGGGGAACAAATGAGCTCACCGCTTCCGGGTATTGTTTACACTGCAGCTGATGGCACTCCTGTGTATCTCCTCTTATCTGCGTGGCAGATCCTTTCTCTGCATTGATAAAAATCACCACAAAGAATGTTCATTAAACTTCTGCCTCTGAGAGTATCGATGATCACATGCACTCAGCAGCTCACTCCTTAACAATTCCTGGGCTACATTCTGTTTCTAGACCTTGCCCGGACCATTCTTCTCACTGTGCAGATGGCTGGAACTCCAAGATCTTAGGTGCCATTGTCTTTTCTACATCTGGACTAGTCTCTGAAACTCTGTCTATGTTAAGTACCCCCGCCCTCGTTCCATTATCCCTTTGTTGGATGTGGAATTTTGTTCCTGTCAAGCTGGGAGTATTATGTAAGCTGACCCCATTCTTGTCCTGCCTTGATGGAGTTCCCACCAGTACAGTGCTCATGGCCAGATCTGATCTCCTGCTCATGAGTCTGAGTTTTCCTGCAGGAGTCTGTCACCAGGTACTGTACTTTCTGAGAATCACCCTGCTGAACACTGAGCCAGACGCTGTGAATTCCTGGTGTGCAGACGAGTCCAGATTCCATGTAGCTCACGTCTGACAATGTGTCGTAATCACATAAGCTGTGCATTGCAGTAGCGTGCAATGGCGTGAGGGCAAGCAAGCAAACAGCAACAAAAGGAAAGCAAACATCGGGGTATCATGGAACTCGAATGATTCCAACCAGGAAATGGAGGGAGCCTTGCTGTGTATGTGTGTGCCATTTGGGGTTCTTTGAGGATGATACAGACCCATGCCTTCATGTTCAGAAGACAAAGACAGGCTTTGGTGGGAGGTGGGGCTTCAGGAAACCTCTTTGTTCCATTTCTGCTGCATCGTTCCCAGTGACTCTTGTCTATATCAACAGTTGCTCGTTGTCAGTGCTCGGCTTCCTGCCCTGGGCTTATGCTTCTGCCCCCTTAGAGTAACTCACATTGAAGGTACCCACAAGAAAGCCCACGATAGGCTTCCTGGTCTTTCAATATCATCAAATCTAACTACGTAGCACTCTCGTTGTGTAGCTATTAACATTCCCTCCAAACTGAAACCTTCCCTTCTGGGTGGAGGAGAGAGGTTCTTACAACTCACTAGAGGCCTGGGAAACCTAGAAAAGTGCAAGAGTAACATCGCTCTTCCCCAAGATTCGATGAGCCGTGGACATAGCTAACGCAGGGAAGGACTGTCTTCTGCAGAGCTGCCTACAAGCTGCCCTCACCTGTGCTGGAAAGGTCCTTTGGTCATTCAGCTGCCTTTGAGTCATCTACATTCTTGTAAGTAGCCCCAGTGAGTCCTCTGATTCACTAAGATAGACTGGCGCAGAATTGCTTTTGTGGTCTGCTGTTGGTGTCCTGTTTGGGAAACTGGACATCTGCTCATATTCTCCTGAGAAAAGTCATACAGTAGTCCCTGAGCAAAGCTGCCTTATAGGTCAAAATTAGGCCAATTGGTCAGTATGTGAGGCTTAGAAGTCAGTCACTGGCCCCCTCGGTTATAGGCCAAGTGACAAGGTCACATGCAAGGCAGAAGAAGGTGTCCCTGGGGCTGCTTCTCTCAGAGACAGTAATGTAACTGGGAAGAAATCTCCAGCTTCCATGCCCATCGGTCTTTGACACAGAGGCCAGACATAAAATCCCCTCTCCAGTCCTCAGGCAGAATTGGCAGCTTAGGAGTGAGGTTTTCCAGCAGGTTTCCTTGGTGCCACTGGCACACCTGTCTCCTTGGACACACCTCTGGCGGCACAGAAAGCAAGGCAGGCATCACCAGGCAGCAGGGCTTAGCAGTTAGATGAACCCAGGCTTATAATTAAGCCCCAGAGGATAAATTCCCACCTTAGCTGCATTTCCTTCATCTGTGCAGCAGGGATGAAGACATGGAATGGTTTGGCAGTTGTTGGGAACAATAAAACAATAGAAAAGAACAAAAGCATGCTGTATGGCAGCAAGAAAATGCTCTTTACTCCTCTTTCTCCAAGGGGCTCTGTGGGGAGTCTGGGGAGAAGTGGTAGGCGGGCAGGAGTCCCTTCACTCTGAAGGCTGTGAAGATGAATATGCCAGTCAGAGGGAGGGAAAAGTCATACTTTTCTCACACCAGTGAGAATCCTCACGTTACCTCATCCTTGGGTCTCCTGGAAGTCTAATATCCTGGAAGCCAACAGGTGTGAGTGTCCATATAGTCTGGAAACACTGGAAACTAGAAGTAGCCAAAGTAAGGTCACAGGAACACCATGCATGGCATGTGGGCACATGGAGCATAATGTCTGGTGTAAGGACACTGGCATCTAGGACCAACAGGAGCTCTGGAGGGACAACAGGAGACCTAAAGGACAACAGGAGACCTGAGGGACAACAGGAGACCTAAAGGACAACAGGAGACCTGAGGGACAACAGGAGACCTGAGGGACAACAGGAGACCTGAGGGACAACAGGAGACCTAAAGGACAACAGGAGACCTGAGGGACAACAGGAAACCTGAGGGACAACAGGAGACCTGAGGGACAACAGGAGACCTAAAGGACAACAGGAGACCTGAGGGACAACAGGAGACCTGAGGGACAACAGGAGCCCTGGAGGGACAACAGGTGTTGCTGATCTTGAGGGCTACAAGGTCTTCCTGAGCTTACGCTGTAGGTTGCTAACGATTCACTGCAACACCATATTCTGACTGTAGCTGGGAGGGGAGGATCTCTCTAGGAGAAGTTTAGGAAGAATGGCCAGGACTCCCTCGGGAACGGTTACCCCAGAGGGTCGTCTTCTCACTTTCTTTACTCGGGTATCACTCTTTGCTGCACACTCAGAACTCCAGCACAGAAAAGCCCTGCCCCCAAAGCACATTGGCATCTCCTTTGACCTTGTTCTGGAAATGGTGTGTTCCATCCTCCCACCTCGTAGATCCAATTGTCCCATGAGTCATTTTATGGACAATGATCTTGTCCATTTGTTGAGGTCAATGAAAGGGCAAAGACTGCCAATCCAACATGGGGCTGCCCAGCTGTGGGGCATGAGGACTTATTTCCTCACTTGACTGCCAAAGCTGAGCACAGTCTCATACCAGGGTCCACTGCTTCCCTTCCTCTCATAGGTAATGACACCCAAATTCTTGATAGAAATTTGTCTTGGAAATGACTCAAACCAATCTGGGGCTAAATCTTCAGAGAGGCTCCCTAAGTTGCCTTGTATCTAGTCCCTGCATCTCTTTCTGTGTATAGAGATCAATGGAGTGGAGTTTATCGGGGCCATCAATTCAGCTTATTGGGCAGTTCTGACACTCCCCCTCAGCTACACCTTGTTTTTATTTCTAGCAGGGAACAGCTTGACTTTGAGCCGGAGTGAAAATAAAAAGAGAACTTTTATAGCTTCATTGTACAGGGGAAAGAAAGTGTGTCTACTCAGAATGAGTCAGGGCTGGTGTTAGAGTTAAGTGTCCTTAAATAAGGACAGGTTGATGACATTAACGTAGTGTCTTTGCATTGCAATCTTTATGTCCTTCATTACAGAAGTGAACACAGACAGGGAGAGCAGAGACAGCTCTCAGGTGGGTAGGAGGGTGGCTCTGAGCTTTGGTTTGTATGTAGCATGTCCTCAAAGGCCCATGTGTTGAAGGCTTGATGACCAGCCATGTTGCTATTGGAAGGTAGTAAAGCCCTCAGGAGGCAGGACCTAGCAGAAGGAAGCTAGGTTATTGGCAGTGCACCTTTGAAGGAGATATTTGGACAGAACCTTGTTGGTCTTTGCTTCCTGTCCACCATGGTCAGCTTTCCTCTCCCCATGGTGCACTGCTGTGACAAATGACCATAGATTGAACTCTCAGGAACCATGAGGCAAAAAGTACCTTTCCTCCCTTGATCTTGACTTCTCTCGGGTGTTTGGGACAGCAGTGGCAAGCTGACTAACACTCTGGGAAAGCATCCTAACTGGGACGACGTGGACCAGAAGTTATGATGACTGGATGGATCCAGGTACCAGATGTACTCATTACTTTTACATGTAACCAAACTACCTAACAAAAGTGACCCAAGAGAAGATGCGTTTGTTTTGACTTATTTTTCAGAGGGTTCAGTGTATGGTAGTGGCAACTGGGGCATGGGGAGGAAGCAACATTCACCATGCTGGACAGGAAGCAGAGCATGAGGAGGACTCTGGGGATCAAGTATAACTCTGAAAGCCATACCTTCCCCCAAGTGCTCTGCCAACCAGGGGCCAAGCATTCAATGTATGAACGTGTAGGGCACACTTCACAGTCCAACAGGAGGGCCAGATCCTCTCCATGCTGTGCGTGAGAGAGCAGAGACTACAGGTGATTGCTGAAGTGTCAGGGAGAAGCCAGCTTGAGTCTAGGGCAGGGACACAGAACTTGAGTCCATTATCGCCTTCCTCTGTGGCCTTTCTGGAAGTGTGTTTCTATTGCAGAACCCCAACAATAGCCATCTGTCCCACGCCCGGCATCCTAGAGTGACAATGAGGACTGTCACCAGCAAATATGTGTTTATTTTGACTGACGTGGTCTGTCTTTTCTCTTTCTGTTTCCTTCCCTCAGCAATGCAAGCTCTGCTTCAGTGTTGGATAGAAAAATTGTAACCACAGCTACGTGTATGTGGCAGGCAGGCATTGGGGAGGATTTGGAAGGAAACTCTTTTTCAACAAATCCGCAGAATGTCTACTCTTTTCCAGGCACTGTGCTAGGCAGTGGTAGGCTGTGAGCAAAGCCATTCTTGGCCCTCAAGAAACTCATGGTCCATGGACAGGGTGGCCAACCATCCTAGCTTGTGTGAAGCAGTCATTGTTCTGAAAATAAGAAAAGTCCAGACAAATCACCTTCCCTAGTTGTTGTGGTAGCAAGGGATGTCCCTTGTAACAGTGGGTGGTGGCAAGGTACTGCTTGGGAGGAAGACAGAGCATGCAGGTCATTTCTTTAGCCAAGTGCATTCTGTTCACTGCATGTATGATAAAAAGAGCCTCAAACTTGCTCAGCAAAAGACTTTTGGGTGATCTTGCGTTCCCACAGTGAAAACACGAGATTCAAGACTCGTCCGAGATCATGCAACATGGCAGGCCGAGCTGAGCAGGGTGCCCAGCTGCCTCCATCCCTGCTTTACTGACTGGTGGGGCTTCCCACCCCTCGCTTCACACAGACCCTCTTTCAGGTAGGGGTAGAAAAACTGAAGTGGGAAGAAAGAAGGTGCCTTGTGTTGGGAGGGACCCACCATGATCAGAGTCCCAGTAAAAAGGGGGAAAGAGGGCTTCAAAGAGGTGAGTACATTTGACCTCAAGGCACCACTTAACAGAGACTGTGAGGAATTGGGGCCATAAATGCAGGTAAAGACATACAGTCAAACAAAAGCCTGCATCCAAGACAGACCAGTGGTGTGCAGATAAGGTCCAGGCTGCACAGAAAGTAAACACGCCTACTTGTGTTCTATTTGATGCCCAGACACTGACTGACCACCTACTATGCCCAAGTCCCTGTTTAAGGTGTCAGGGTAGCAAAGTTGAAAAGCAATCCTTGCTCTCATGGAACTATATTTGCTGGTGCTCAGTGAGAGATTATAAATGAGTGTGGGTATGACATGATATATCAGGGGTTCTCTTATGCATCTCATTATGTTTGGAGAATGAGCACCTGGAAACCGACTTTCAGGGGCCATCATGGCTATCACTGGGGAAATTTAAATGGGGAATCTAGGTAACCATGTTCAGAAATAAGGGAAGAAACTGGGTGATTAACTTTGTCTCTGGAAAATGACCTGAAAAGGCAGAGGTGAGAATCTGAAAACCGAGCTTACAGGAAACCCTGGGCAGGTAGAGGGGTCTAGAGCCACTCATTGCTCAAAAGGTTTACCAGTGAAGACAATGAACTTGGACCATACAGTGACATCACTGGGAGTCGTCCACTGTACTCAAAAAAGATTAAAAACCAGTGCATCGTTTGACCTTGCATGTGTCACTTTTGTTTAAGCTTTGTTTTTACGCGTATATGTATATCTCCTCTCTCTCTCTCTCTCGCTCTCGCTCTTGCTCTCTCTCTCTCTTGTGTGTGTGTGTGTGTGTGTGTGTGTGTGTGTGTGTGTGTGTGTGTGCGCGCGTGTGTGTACGAGCACATGTGTGTGCCGCATATGTTTAAGTGCCTGAAGAGGCCAGAATATGTGGATTCTGCCTGATGTAAACTTTGAGAATTGAGCTCAGGTCCTCTGGAAGAACAGCAAATGCTCTTAACCACTGAGCCATCTTTCCAGGCCCAGGTGGCACTCCTTTTAACATGAACTTAGCAAGGAATGCATATGTCAGTATTCTCCTGTTTCCATGCTCAGGAAAGGCCCCACTGTCTGGTCTTGGCTGCCTATCATTAATAAGGTCTAGCCAACAGAACTACCTGGCTGTCTTCCACAAACCTTCTCTTTGTGTTTATTAAAGCTGCATTCACAATAACAAAAGACAATATGACATCTGGGAAGGGTCTGCTGAGCTGAAGAAGCTCCTCCCTTCACTGTGGTTAGGCAGGGGACTTGTCTCTTCTCCAGCCACAGCACTGCCCTGTGGCCTTGTAAGATCTTGGTATGATCCACTCTTCCACACTGTTTAAGAGTCTGGTCAGATCTCTCCTCTTCACAGAGGGCTTCTTGACCATTCCCTGGAAGCGCTGTCCAGGCATCGCGCTGTCCAGGCAACGCGCTGTCCAGGCAACGCGCTGTCCAGGCAACGCGCTGTCCAGGCATCGCGCTGTCCAGGCTTCGCGCTGTCCAGGCATCACGCTGTGCGTGTGCCCTGTGCTTCTTTTCATCCGAACACTTGCATGGACTTGCTTCCATGTTCATCCATTTCTCTTGTCAAAGCATAATCCCCATGAGGACAAGAATTTTGTCTGTGTCCCATTGTGCCCCAGTGCCTAGCATCATCCCCACCAGGTATACGAGGCTCGTACGTACTTACTCCATTAAGAACAAGAACGAAAGTGTGCTGTGTCAGTCGCTAGCTTAATGGTTGCATTAAAATTACAAGTGTGAAGTATATTTGGGAAAAGGCTCAACTCCTTTTCCTCTCCCACCTCCCTTTGGTGAGAGAGAAGAAGAGCTGGAAATAGAATGGGAGAAGTTTCTCTAAATTTCTGGTAACCATAGAGACAGTGATTTTCGTTTATTAATCTCCCGCACTTAAGCAGGCTGGGGCCCCATGGTGATTTCTCCAAATTGCTCAGTCTGGTTATCCTGCAGCCTTCCTCATTAAGAAGAGCAGGCCCATTCCTATCCTGCAGCACTTTAATTACTGTGAGCGGAAGCACTGCGCTTTTGCGCTCATTACCTCACGTTCTAACTTGGCTGCACCTCCACTTTAGAACAATGTAACACGGCCACCAGCCCTAACCCCTGGAGCCTTTGGTGCCAGGTGGTGGGTGCGGGTGGCTTCCTCCGCAAGCCTAGGGCTCTCTCCTTTCATTCGGCTATCTTGAAGGTGAGGCTCAGGACCTTCTGGAAGAGCTTTTCATTTAAGTCAAGGCAGGCCACCAGGAGGGGTCCCTGCCCATGAAGGCTATGCTTCTTGTGAAAAAGAAGAACCCTGGGAAGTGTGCTCTTCTTGTCTGGCCTCCTGTGGGATGTGATTTCATGGTTCTTTGCTCCTCTTCCCGTGTAGAAAGACATGGAACCTCTGTGAGTCTGCTTCTGGTCAGGTCGGGTTTTCCCCAATGGCTCCAGTTGGGGCAGCTCTTTTTTGCGGCAACTCTTGCTCGCAGAAGAGTTTGGTGCAGATGTTTGGAGAGCAGAGGTAGAATTCTACTATGCCAGTGAGCTTCTGCTAGAGCCATTAGTAGGGACCACTCAGCTATGAGTGATGTTTGGTTTGGCCCTTCGGCTTCTCAGTCAGTATTGGGACTCTGACTTTAACTTTCCTTTGGGTCCCGGATGAATGGGATGTGAAGAACACTTTCTGGAATGAGGAAGAGTGGGTCAACAGAGGTGTGTCTCTGAATGGAGTCTCAGCTCCCCTAAAGTTGGTCACCTAAGGTCTAACCTCCTGCCTTTGGAAACACTGAGACTTCCTTTTGGCTGAATTCTACATCCTGTTGGTTTAGAAATGCTGAGCCATCCTCCCAGCAAATGTTCTGAGAGACCCGGCCATTGGCCATGTGTGTCCCTAATCAATTCTTCTTACCCTATGGCTCATGAACCCATCTGGGGTCACTTAACTTAATGTGGGGGTGTGAGAAACGTGAAAAGGGTGAAAGAGTTCTGAATGCACAGAGACCAAAGCTTAGTTCAAAAGTCACACTCAGGATGAATCCAAGAAGTTTCTGGCAGCATTCACCTATGTTATGTCGCACAGCTTCACACAACCTCAGTTCTGAATGCTCAACACACACACTTTGCACTTTTTACACCCCGGTGGCACCAATGGGTGCTTCCCGAAACAGAGGGTCATGATCTAAGTTGCAGCATTTTTACCATCCATGCAAAGTTTTCAGATCCCACAGAAACACAATATTTTAACTCTAGATAGCAGAATTGCTCATATATCCCATCCACCACCACTCCCATCTAAGTTTAGTGTGCCTTTGGACTATGCTGTGCTGAAAAGACAGGCATATGGAGATCCCTCATATATCAGTTTTCTCTTATCTTTAATAAATGGTAAGTTTACATGTATACTAAAGAATTTGTTTTAAGATAAATTTATGTATGGTTTATGATTAAAAGTTTGATTTAAGTATCTATTTTAGGCACCTATATACTCAATGTCACTTAAGAATTTCCCAAGTAAGACGGGGTTATAGTTATTAGAAGTCTTAAAAAGCCCTGCATTAGGCGCTTAGGTCCTGCTATGCAGATGGCATGGCCACCAACCCATTCTCATGTGCTTGTGGGCCAAGCCTCCAATAGCTTTAGATTTCTGCTGCTCAAGCAAGGCGTACCAGAGATGTGGCCTGGGGGAGAACTTAGGCTTCTGAGCCCATCTGCAAACTTGAAGGAATTTGAGGGTAGGCCCATTCCTGGCGTGACCACAGCAGTGTCACCAGCAGGTCCAAGAGCTCCGTCATTCTTCTTTTCAGGTGCCGGAACCTCTCGTTCCCTGACAGCCTCCCAGAGGTGAGCATCGTGTTCATCTTCGTCAACGAGGCGCTCTCGGTGCTGCTGCGTTCCATCCACTCGGCTATGGAGCGCACACCACCACACCTGCTCAAGGAGATCATCCTGGTAGACGACAACAGCAGCAATGGTGAGTGCTCACCTCCCTGGAGCCCAGCCCCTGACCCGTGAATGCCCCTGAGAGTCTGAGTCTTTGTGTTTTCACTTCTCAAGGCTCCCAATGGCTGTCCCATCTAGGGGCTGTCACCTCAGGGACAGATTTCATGATGGTCACTGCTTGGAAAGTCTGTGTGCATCCCCCTGGGAAGTCAGTGGCTGACCACTCTCTCTCCCAGCATTGTAATGCAAATAGGAGGAGATGCAAGGGCTCGAATCTGCCCCGCCTTAAACACAGCAACTGTCTCCTGTGATATATCATTTCACTGGTGGTGGTCCTCACCTTCACTTGGGTAGTTGTTGTTTTTCCAACAGGAGTGAGGATGGTGCTGATGGTAGGGATGTTGCTAGACATGAGCCAGATGGAAGCAAGTTGAGCTATTGGATACCTTTGCAAATCACTAGTTCCCCTCTGATGTCCATGCTCTGTCCCCAGAAAGGCTCAAGACTGCCTCCAAGTGCCCTATTGAACTCTTCCGTATGTCTCTTTCTCCAGCTACCTATATCCAAGAACATATCCTTGGTGCATGTTCCACATCCTCTGATTCCCAACTCTCATAAATTCCCAGGACTCTGTGGACTTAAAGATCAGGTGTGGACAGCTTAGCATCCACTGTTCTCAGCAGGACTCACACCTGTGGATGTGTTTATGAAAATGCACGACTTTAAGAAACAATCAACCATTGTGTACGTGGATCACAACTCCCCGAGCTTGCATTGCTTTCAAGCCTTCTCAGCTGTAGGTAGTAAATTTCCCAATGAATCGGTTGCTGTAATGAGGTGGGCAATTTGTGATTTGTTATCAATTAAAGCTGAAACATATCAGATAATTGAAATGCCTGTCATCTCAAGAAGTGAATTTCCCTTTTCATTCTCTCGCCATGAAGTAAGAACCACAGGAGCAGCACTGTGAGGGACTGAAGAGCTTTCCCAAGGGAATGCTCGTGGCTCACATGCTTCATTGTTCCGTGGACACAAAAGAAGGAGGCATCAACGATGTGGGCAAGTTGGCAATGTCATTCTGAAGGAGGCGGTCATGAGGGGGTAGGAAAGGCCCAGTCTCCAGCTCTACTGGTACCCACCCTCACTTAAGATTCAGTGAAAGGATTCTCCAGAGAGTTGTGTGCTCTACCTCACATCCCACACGATGAGGTGAGGGGGGCAGAGCCTCTATCACAGAGAGGAGGGCATTTCCAAATAACCCCCATCTCACTCCAATACATTTCATCCCAGACTAAGTAAGAGATGTTGTTTGACTTTAATCTGTGTAGAAAGCAAAGGGATGCTCTGACTGGTATTCTAAGAAATTTATGTAAGGAGAGTGAGTCAAATGTGGAGGATTTCTTATGTGAATCTTTAAAATGTAGACTTTATTTTGTTAATGCTGGTAACCATCACATGGTTTTGGTAAGAGGAATGAGGGGTTGAAGACTGAGCAAAGGAAAGGCTTGTCTGCTTTGTGATCCTGGGTGGGGAAGGTGCCTCTGGAAGAAGGGGTATGGGTAAGGAGGCTCTTGCAGAAGGGTAGACCAGAAGTCTAAGACCAGTAGGACTGAGAACAAGACATAAACCTGAGAGACATTACAGAGGAAGAATTGGTGGGACCTGCCATGGACAGATGGGGCAAAAAAAGGGCAGTGCACTGGTGACTCAAAGTTTCAAGCCAAGGTGATATAAGAGATGGTGGCCATTGTCCTGGGACATGGAGGTAGCAGAACAGTGTGCTGGTGCAGTGGTTACCAATGAATGATGTACATAAAAAACATACTTGGGAGCTTTCAAACCCCCAGGAAGTTTGACAGCAATGGTACAATGAAGTAGGTCAGTTGTAGGGGTGGCTACACTCAAATGCATCAGTGATGAAGCTTCATTACTCCCTGTGCATACCCAAGTGAGAATCTGCATTTTGGGGAGACCTGGACAAAGATGTGTGAGCTGAAGTATCATCCAGTATCCTGATTGTGGTATTGACTTTAGTGTGTACAAAGTTACCAATGGGCTATGGGATGCAGCTCACTAGTAGAGCACTTGCTTAACATGCACAAGGCTCCACTCTTCATCCTCAGGGCCACAAAATATTTTTTAAAAGATGTTAGTATTAGGAAAGCTGGAATGAGGGTGCTTGAGATGTTTTTCTACACTCTGTGTTTTTAGTAACTTCAAAATATGATGTATTGCAAAATATGTGGTATTGCATGCCTATAATCGCAGCACTCCAGAGACAGAAGCAGGGGGATCTCTGTGAGTTCAATGCAAGCCTGATCTACATAGCAAGTTTCATGCCAGCCAGGAATGCATAATGATATCATCTCAAAATAATAATTATTGTTATTATAATTTGAAGCACAACTAATAAAAACTCAGAGACAGATATTGGGTTCAACCTGAAGACCAGAAAAGCAAAGCAGCCGGCCACTGGCTTTTACCTCTGTCTCAGTCCAAAATGGTGATCCTGCCTTTAGGAACCCTCAGAATGAGACTGAGACTGAGCACTGTCTCCTCCCATTTTATAATCCTCTCTAGCTATGGGATTAAGGATGTGCATCATTACTGCCTGGTTTTTATGGCACGCTCATGTGGCTACTGGGATTAAAGGTTGTGTGTCATTGCTGCCTGGTCTGTAAGGCTGGCCAGTGTGGCTGTTTTACTTTCCTGATCCTCAGGCAAGCTTTATTTATTAAAATACAAATGAAATGCCACTCCAATAATTATTATAGTAGTTATTATTATTATTACTATTACTACTACTACTAATAATAATAATAATTTTTAAACTGCCCAAAAGCTCTCCCATGAGATTCTACCTCATTAATTTTAAACAGAGTCTGGAAATTGCTGTTTTTAAAGCATCCTTAACAATCCATGGCTCTGACTGGCAGCCTGGATGAATAGACCAGATACACCTTCACTCTGTGCACAGTTAAGTGTCACTGTGCACTGTGAAGGGAAGGACTCTCAGGCTGAAGTGAGAAGCTGTGGGTTCTAAGCTGCTCCCTGCAGAGGAAGAATGACAGAGAAAAACCCTCTCTGCTAACCCTCAATAACTTCCTGTGTGAAGTAGAGGTGGCAGTTGCCCCGTGTGCCTCACCTGCCAAAATTTGTAAAGCAAACCTTATACCTGAACTGAACTTGTCAGTGGTGTCTCTGCCCAGCCCTGCTCCTTTCCCAGAGGACCAGCACAGTGAGTGCACAGAGGATGACAAGGCATCTGAATCAGAGCCTCATATGCTGAGTAAGGAAGCCCCAACCGGGTAGACTGGGTGTCCAAAGAAAAGAGCGGAGAGGAAGAGCCCAGATGCTTAAGAAGGGTATTGAAGGCGAGAGAGTCAGGACCGGGGAGGAGCGGGTGGGCAGTGATAGGAGGTGATGGAATAGGAGCCATGGAAATCAGAAGCTAGTTATCTCCCGTGGAATGAAAGGGCTCTAGGTTGCCCTAATCCACAGGCAGGTGGATGATAAGGAGTCTGAGAAGAAGCCCCTGGGTCTGGAATATCTGACTCTGGAAGCCTTGATAAATAGTGGTCGCACAAGGCTGGGGCTGGATATGAGAAGCCAGATGCAGAGGGGGAAGCAAGGAGGGAAATTTACCATGAGGAATTTGACTCCAGGGGAAGATCACCAGCTAAGGTAAGGAGCTGGAGCAGTATTTCCCCAAAATAAAATTTTACAGCATTATCATCATCTACAGCACGAAGTTTCCATCTGACCCAGGATAACACGCCTACTCGTGCCCCTGTATACACCGCCCCTGAGTGAAGCAGAACGCCTAAGAAACAATGCCTACTCTTACAATGCACAAAGCATTCTGCCGTTTCCCATTGTAATTCTGTACTATGGCATTCAGTTCTATTGTATTTTGTTCTATTCTCTCTCCTTTAGAGGCAGGCTGTTCTCAAGACCCCGAACACATTTCAAAAGCACTTTCGTGAACTTGGGGAGCTGGGATCCAGGCCATTTCTGTAGTGATTAAATGGTTCTGAAGGGGGGTTACCTGAGTCCCTGGCATCAAAGGCACTGAGCAGGGGCTCTGTAGAAGCAGAAGAAGATGGATCTGGGGCGCAGATGCCAAAGAGAACAAAGGGTGCATCTGCTCCCCAGTCCAGAGGTACAGAGGATAAATGGTGAGCCAGCTGGAGGCAGCGGAGATGTAGAAGGCACGCACAGTGGTAGGCTCAGGCCTAGCACCCCGTGGCAAGCAGGGGTCTAAGACTAGAGTGCCCCTGTGTGGGATGGGCGGGAGGTGGCCAATAGCAGAGAGTTGGTCCTGACCAGCTGAAGATAGAAAACAGAGAGGAGCGAGCGACTCTGAGGAAGGGTGAACCGCTGGTCCAAAGTCACTTCCTAATGTTCCAGCCTGGCCCAGTGTCTGTGTATCTACCCTGAGCGGTCTCTGTTTGGGAAGCTGCTCCTGGCAGGCATCTTGTCACTCAGGCAGGGACTGTCACAAGCTCATCAGGACTCAGCTCAGCTCCATAAACATTGCAGGAGCCTGACCTGTCAGCTCAAGTCTTAAGTACAAAACCTGGAGGAAGGAGGAAGGTCCCCTTTTGGTCACTTCTTTCTTTGGTTTTCTTAGCTGCCTTGTGGGGACCTTCAGCCACTCCTTGCCCTGTCTATCTGACAGAGCCTCTGAGGACCGCAAGGGGCAATGGGAACAAAGGTTCTGTGTAAGTGGCAGCATAGGGGACAGGCTAAAGAGGCAATCGTAACATGGCACAGCTGATGGAGGTGACCGATGCCTCAGTCACTGTGTAAAAGCGACTCACGATGATGGCAAAGCTGGACACTCGGCCAGCTCTCTCCAGGGTCTTCCGCCAGTGCGTTCTTAACCTGTGTGAACCCTATTCTCCTTATCTGTAGAATTGAGATGTTTTATTCCTACCTCTGGGATTGTTTGGAGTCTTGGATGAGATAAGGAATGATGGAAGAATTTGGGCTTTTAAGATTCTAAATTAAGCAGTGCAGAGCCATGGGAATGGCTTCCTCACAGAGCCCTCCTTCCCAGTGTCGCCATGGGCTCTGTGTATAGTGGCTCAACCTGACCCAGTGACTGTGTTTCTAGCCTGAGCAGCCTCTGTTTGTGGAGCTGTCCCTGTCAGGCCTCTTGTCACTCAGGCAGGGACTGTCACAAGCTCATCAGCATACATCTGTGCAAGCTGTCACCTCCTCTACCCACCTCCTTTGCTGCAGCCTGGGCTTCCTCAAGTAAGAAAGGGGGGGCAGCCATGCTTCCATCCACGCTGCTACACTGTTAGCTGCTCCAAAGCCAGCACCCAAGACTCTGTCAGTGGTCCTGTCGAGGAGCCTCAGTTCATCTTCTCAACCCCTTCAGCTGCTTCCTCCACCAGCTCTGCTTCTCCAGAGACTGGCTTCTACTGAGGATGCTGTCACTCCCTTGTAAGCAGTCGTAATGTTTGAACAAGTCCGTGTTTACTTGTCATTAGCAATATGGCACTCTATGCCAGGCTCCTTCCTGCCTCGGGGTATTGATATATGCTTGCCTTCCACCTGCCACACTCATCCCAGCTCACAGTTTCCCTATTGCTTCCGTAGGGCATCTTCTCTCGAGCCCTTACTTGGGCTGTCGGTGACCCGTACTGTTTAAATGGCAGCCCTTGTCCCTGTGTCCTTGTCACTCTGCACCCTCCCTGGCTTCTTTCCCTCTATAGCACCTATTGCCCTCGGGTGGAATGAACTTAGCTGCTTTCTCTCACTAACTTATCTGTACCCTATAATGCACGTGTGTGCGCGCGCGTGCGCACACACACACACCCTCCTGCCCAATGTGAAAACTCCAGGAAAGTGAAGCATCTTTGCCTCAACTGTATCCCCTGTATGAGGACTGGTGCCTGGTACTTGCCAGGACTCCGCATACATTGCTTTGATGAAAAGATGCATGAATCTGGGGTCTGAAGATCCGGGCAAGGCCTAGAGTCTGCATGGTGGCACTCTAGTGCCTGGAAACCTTCTGTCTCCATGTCTAACTGTTGTTGCTACTCATGCTGTGGTAGATAAGCCTGCTGTGCCAGGCGCTGCTTCCCTCCAGGGATGGGGTAGAGCCACTTGCTGCTCCCCAGGGATATGGCATGAATGCAGGTGGAGGGTGGAATGCAGCGCAGGAAGGGGCCTTTTCCTGCTATGACCCCAGCTTATCCTGAACTCAGAGCCAGAGAACCACAAAGCCTCCCTGCTTTGATCAGTATAACCTATCTTCTGCAAGTAATCCTCCTGACCAGCCACACCCTGCAGGCTCAGCTCTACAGTCACATTTCCAGGCTCCTGACATCTCTTAATTCTCTCAAGAAAATGACGGGAACCTGCTCTGAGCCTCCTGGGCTTTGCTGTGAATTGCGGTGGGCCGGTGTTTTCAGCTGTGGCTGGGCTTTCACCTCAGGCTTCCAAAGGAAGGGGACCAGGGTTCTCATCCAATAGAGTTATCACTGCCTTTGGTTTTCTTCATCCACTCACTCATTGGTTCCCTCAGCAGGTTCTCAGATCACGTGACTGAGCTCTGTGAGCTTATTCATGCCCGCAGGTTCAGAGTCAGGTTCTGGGTGAAAGGGATTCTTTCAGATCCCCTTGTCAACCCTTCGGCTAGCATCCTGTCCCATGGCTTGCCTACCCCCACTTCCAACAAACAAACAGAAATTGGGGTTCTTTCCATGTACTCTGTTTGTTTCATCTATGAATTCAGATCCTCTTTTGATAAACATAAGAATCATGCCCTTCTTTCCTGCCACTTAAATTTCAAAGTTAATCTTTACTTTGTTATTAAGCACATCAAAGGAATGGTAATGTCAACTCCTCTTTTAAGAATCCCATTCCCTGGAGGCTTCGGTCTGCATGTCTTCATGCTTCGTGGCTTCAGCCTTGAGGGCTTTGGTGGTCCTGTCTCCCTCTCCCAGACTGTGATCTTTCTGGCTCACATGAAGCCTTTCATGTGACATAGAACTAGGTAGGATGCAAGTGACAAGAGGGACAGAGCTGTTCTTAAGTGTCCTAGTGACAGACAGACTGCCAAGAGCCTGCAGACTCAAACTCAGTCCATCAACTTCAGCTGGCCCCCTTAGGGAATCTCCATGTTGCTGTGACGGGACACCTTCCAGGTCAGTTTAGGGAAGGGAGTTTCCTTTGGCCCATCTTGTGAGGAGCCATGGTGGCGGCAGCATGAGACAGCGGCCACACTGCATCTCTGCTCAGGAAGCAGAAAGAGATGAATGCTTAATTTTCAGCTTACATTTTCCATTTTTCTTTTCAACCAAGGACCCAGCCTAGGGGCTGGTACCACCCACATTCCAGGTGGGTCTACCCTCCTCAGTTAAACCTTTCTAAAACTACCCTCACGGACACACCCAGAAGTGTTTCCATGGTGATTTTAAATCCAGCCAAGCTGACAGTGAAGCTGAACCCTCACACTGACTCTTGGGAAGAAGCTGAGGCTAGAGAGGGCAGAAGAAGCCTGGCCATGCCCCTGTCTACACGGCAGAGCCAGACTGGAACCCTCATTTGTCACCCCAGCTGAATTCCTCCTTCCTCCACAGTTGCCTCCTTGCTCGGTTCCTGCTCCAGTTCTCCTGTCTTCATGGTGTGTGAACATGATAGCCCATAGCTAAGCAACCCTGGACTGGGTTTCAGTTGTTGAACCAGGAAAACATTGGTGTGTGTGTGTGTGTGTTTCTGTACAGTGTATGTTTGTGTATATATGCATATGTACCGGAGGTTTCTCTGTCCTACCCTGTCCAATAGCTGATTCTAAATAATTACTTAGGGTCTTAATATTAATTACAAACTGTTTGGCCTATAGTTCAGGCTTATTACTAACTAGTTCTTCCATTTAAATTAACCCACTTCTATTAATCTATGTTTTGCCACGTTGCTGTGGCTTTTACTGGTCTGCTGGCATCTTGTTTCTTGGTAGCGGGCTCACATTTCCCTCGACTCCAGCCTTCTTTCTCCCTGTATTCGGTTTGACTTTCCTGCCTAGCTATATTCTGCCTTGCTATAGGCCAAAGCAGCTTTTGAGAGCAATGAGAACAACATATATTCACAGTGTTCAGAAGGGCTATCCCACAGCATGTGCATGACTGGGCATGCTTATGCATCTATGTGTATGCCTGTGTGAATGCTTTTGTGTGGATGAGACCCACAATCATGCAGTAGTGAGCATGTATGTATCAGTGAGCATGTATGTATCAATGAGCATGTATGTATCAGTGAGCATGTATGTATCAGTGAGCATGTATGTAATCAGTGGTATATAAGGCTTTACAAACAGCAGATTGAGCCCCATCCTCACCTACCTAGAGACACCTTCAAATCCTGATTGCAGAACTATGAGTCACTGTCACTTTCCATGGCTGGTTAAGATAGTGTTCAGGCAGTGGTGGCGCACACCTTTAATCCCAGCACTTGGGAGACAGGGGCAGGCAGATCTCTGTGAGTTTGAAGCCAGCCTGGTCTACAACAGCTAGTTCCAGGACAGCTAGGGCTGTTACACAGTGAAACCCTGTCTTGAAAAAAAGAAAAAGAAAAAGATAGTCACATGTAATGACAAAGTAGAACCCTTGTTCCTGGGCTCCTTGCTGTCAGCTGTTAGGTTCCCCTCCATCTTCTTGAAAAATCCCCAACATCTTCTGTCCCAGAGCCTGCCTAAACATTGTTGAATGTTTTGAAGATGCTGGCCTACACAAGAGATAATCATTCTAGGCTGTAACACCACCAACAGCTCTGCATGCAGCTGGAATAATTGTAAAAATTAAAAAAGCAGAGGCAAAACAGTCCAATAGCCTTGTGTTTTATGAAGCTTAGAGAATCCCATGTAGCTAATGGAATTACAACCAAGATTCAGAGAGCTTAAAGGTGTTTACACAACCAGCCATGTAAGCTGTCAGCCCCAGCCTTCCCTGATCTGCTTCAGGCTAAGGCACCTTGCTGCTGCCTACCCCAGTCCTTTGACCAGCGGGACCAAGCTTACCCATGCACAGCACTGATAATGGCACTCAGTAACCTAGAGGTTCAGGTAGTAAGACACCGTGTTCTGCAAGCATTCCATTGCTGCCTGGGGAGGCTTCTGCAAGCTGCATTGTCCATCAGTAGTCTGGAGAACGACTCCGTGTGATAGCTAATACTGATTGTCAAACTGACAGGATCTGCAGTCACCGCTGGGCATGCCTGTGAGGGAATTTCTACATTGGGTTCAACATGGTGGGAAAATACAAGCTAAAACGTGGGCAGCACCATCCCATGGAGTGGGGAGCACCATCCCATGGAGTGGGGAGCCAGAGTGAGTGAAAAGAAGAAAGCAAGCCGAGTGGCAGCATCCGCGGTCGGCTGCCTGACGGCAGAAGTGATGTGAGAGGCTGCCTTCGGCACCTGCTGCAACTTCTCTGCCGCGATGTACTGCGCCCTCAAACTGGAAGCTGAATAAGCCCTTCCTTCTCTGAGTTGCTTTGCCAAGTATTGTTGCAGCCTTGACAGAAGTAACCACAACACACCCAGACTCAGCCACACAGCCTGAACCCTGCTGCCGTCCAGCCTGCATTGCCAAGCTGTTCCTTAGGGACACGTGTGGCTCTTGAGCTCCTAGGTGCTCCAGGCAACGCGCACCTGCCACTCTCTGCTACCTTAAGCACTGTCTCGGGTCTGCTGTGGCCAGTGGCTTTAAGGTGAGCAAGAATCAGACACACACATCTCAGCTGTGACAGTTTGTCTCAGATCTGTCATGCGTGTCTCTGCAAGTGGAGCCTTCGCCTGACACTCAGACCAGGGCCACGCGGGAGAAGAAATGGACACCGTGCCCCACTTGCTGGACATCTTTCTCTCGCTTACTGCAGAAGTGCCCCTAACGCACGTTGAGGGGCTCTGTATCGGTGGCCTACCAGCTCCGATGTCTGCAGAGCGAAGCAGTAGCTGCCTGGTGATCTGGCCCAGATGTAGCTGCTGTTGTCTGAGTTATCTGCACCTGCTGCGCTTACCTTTCTCTGATTGGGCTGTGTGCTAAACCTTCTTCCTATTTCACCACCAATGCATTCCTTGCTGGAGTATGGAAGGAAACCTCTCTCTGATACTTACTCATCCCTTTCAGTGGACTTCGCTTCTTCTCTGGCCCCTTCTTCCTCCAGAGAACTAGACTCTGGTTCCTGTATTTCCAGGCTCTGATCCACCTGCCCTCCTGAAGAGTATACCTTTAGTTAGAGATGCTGGGCTATGTGGGATCCTGAGGACCCTGCCTGTTTATGGACCAATGCCAGCCTCAGTTTCCCTACCTCAGTTCTGCCTATTTCTACTGTCTCCTCTGTTCTTGCCAACCAATGGGCTGAAGTCCTGACACACTTCAATGGTTCGAGCCTGGTGGAGGCCCCATGGTAGTTCATTGCCTCCTTTAGCCTCATTCTCTCACAACGCTAATTGTCTTAGGGCATGGGTGCTCCCTGGCATACTTCCCTGATAGAGCCTGGAGGATAAAGCCCCTGCTTCTCAGCTCCCGAGCACCCTGTGTGCAAAGACGGTCTGGACAGCTTTGTTTATAGACTACCCAAGATGACCAGTTTGGGATAAACAAAGCTGGCAGGAATCAGAAAAGGGCTCTCCTCCTCTGGTCAGCTGCCCAGCCATCTGTCAGAGAGGAAATTCTTGGAACTGGAGCATGGAGCTAAGTGTAGGAGTGATGGGGAAAGCTGTTTCCTGCCTGCAGGTAAGGGGGCCTGATGCTGGCAGCTGGGAATCAAGCTGTCCCTGCAAAAGGCCCCAGGAAACCCTTCCAGGGTGGAGTAGCAGCCACAGGAAAGGACATTCTGTCCCTCTTGGCCTGGTGCCTATTTTGTTCAGCAGGTGGAAAAGACAAATTCTGGTGCTGAAAAGCATACAGGAAATTTGGGGCACCCCTGGTGAGCCAGGGTCCTCCCCTGCTTTCCCAATGATTCTGAAAAGGGCTCCAGACTAAACCAGTGAAACACTTCCAATTTGCTGAGGTTTGAATGTGGTCCCAAAATTCTCACAGGAAACTCAATCCCCAGGGCAACTGTGTTGAGAGGTGATACCTCTAAGAGGCAATTAGGTCACAGGGCTCTGCAATCGTGCATAGATTAATGATGTGATTAATGCTCCGGATTATCCTTGAGTGTTAGCATAAGAGTGGGTCCTGATCAAAGAATGTGTTTGATTGCTGTGTTATCTACTTTCCATTGCTGTGATGAAATGCCCAAGGTAATTAGCTTATAGAGAAGAAAGTGTAGCTAGGTGTGGTCTTATACACTTGCAATCTCAGTACTTTGGATGTTAAGGCAGGAGGGTTTCTGTGAGGTAGAGGCCAGGCTGGGCTACATAGTGAGATCCTGCCTCAAGAAGGAGAAGGGGGGAGGAGAAGGAAGGGAAGGAGGAGGGTAGTGTATGGAAGTAATGATTCACCTCAAGACTAGAATACAAAACTGAGGAAAAAGGGGGCTGGAGCCCACTAAGCCTTTCTAATACCTGGAAGTTCTTCTACTAAGTCCCACCTCTTAAAGTCACTTTCCTATAGCTCAGACAGGGAACCTTCCAAAGACATTTAAAATCTAAGCCACAGCACTCGGTGCCCCACACTCCTCCCTGCTAGGCAACAAGGAGATCTTCTGCATTGAGCTGTAGCTCCTTCATCTTGAACTTCAGAAACTATAGAACATTGATCCAAACAAAGTTCTCTGTAAGTTACCCTGACACAAGTGTTTTATTACTGCATCCAGAACCAGGTTAAAGCATTGTTGACATGAAACCTTTGGAATATGGAAGGTTCTGGAAAGGCTGCTCCAAGTCATGCAGTAACCTTTAGTAACATCAGGGGCTGTGTGCTCAGGGAAAAACAAAAAGTTGGCTCCTGTCACCACTGCAGCCACCACCCCTGTCTGCCTGGTAAGCATTCTGAGCTCTGGGGAGGTGAGCAACTGTCTTGTTTGATGAGTTGGAGGTTGTGTTGTGGTAAGTGTTCTGAGCTCTGGAAGGTGAGCAACTGTCTTATTTGATGAGCAGGAGATTGTGCTGAAGTCAGTACATAGGCTGAGGAGGCTGGTCCAAGTGATGGGGCTGAGATCTCACTGGTAAGTATGTACCCACCTGGGTTGGGCCTCAGTATGCGTCTACTCCTATCAAGGTTATGACTCTGTTCATCTATTTAACTAAGGCCCTATTCTACTCTCAAGGGCCCTAAGTTAGATAACAAACATCATTATTTTTTCTGAGACTGCCTGACCTGCCTGCTCAGCCCCACAGGGACTACACTCCTTGTACTCTATTCATTCATATGCATTTACTAAACAAATGGAGGAGCAAAACCAAGTTCCAAAAGGAGGTGGTTGTGAGTCAGAGCTGAGCTTCTCCGGAACATACATTCTCTTTCCTGAGAGCACATCTACACAGGCTGGGTCCAGTGGCTCTCTTGGTCTTCTCACAGATGTTCAGAGTGGCTCAGGGAAGCTGTGGCTGATACTCCCAGACAGGGCATAGCCAAAACAGCTCTAGAACCTGAGAGCTTAATCCCATTTCTATACTGAAGGATCCTAAATTACCACCAAGGCTTTGCTAGGTCGTGCTGGTGAGGGGAGGCGAGTCAATCGTGAGTCTGGAAGGTGTGGAGACTATGGTGAGTCGGACAAGAAGCCCATGATGAGCTGGGGGGGCAGCTGTTGACCCCCTCCATCAAAGGCCCCAGGACCTGCTCATTTGTCCACATGTTCATTTTCTGTGGGCTGGATAAACCATGCGCATGGGTCAAATGCTGCCCTCTCCTCCCTGCCCACGGCTTCGTCTCTCTGGACTCCCACTGGAAGAAACAAGCATCTTTGAAATGCTGTTTATCTCAAGTGTCCCTCTCGCCCTCTCTCCGTCTCTATAATTGCTTGTTTTCCACATCTCAGAAAATAGCCACCCCAGACAGCAGAATTAGCCACTCCCTCTCAGCATCCCTTTCTTGTATGCACCCTTTGAGGGCGTTGCCAGGCAGTGAACCAGAGAGGTCCCTCTTTTAGAACTGGTCTTACAGTCCCAGGATAGGCTGTGTCTCTAGGGGATGGGCTCAGATGTCAATCTCAGGACCAGGGAGCCAACCAATGGCAACAACACAGAGAGAACATCCCAAGGCTCATGCTTCTCCCCACTAGGGGAGGAAGCCAAACTGGATGTTTTCTAACCCACTTCTTTAAACCTTTCCTGCTGGGGTGCATTTGATGGGTGACAGAAATGAATTAGAAATTAGATCAGAACTGAGCATTTACATGGGCCCCGAGCCAAATGAAAATTAAAACGAGTGTCTCGGCAGGGTTAATGGTAAAGGTGAGGCTCCCAGCCTTCCTTGGCAGAGTGTGCTGACCTGGGTCTCAGAGGGGAATTGATCAATGGAGCCAGATGATGAGATCAGGAGGTGGAAAGAGGGCTCTCCACCCAGGCGGTGGGAGGAATTAGCTTGTCACCAAAGAACACTCACTGATGCAAGAGGAGAGTTCCACAACACAGGACAGATTTTAACACCAGGCTGTTCAATGGCATCATTGGCTGCCCACTTCAGCCTGAAGGTTTCAAAGGGAACATGTCCCCTACCACTAGAGAGGCTTCTGGCCAAGTTGTTGGCCCCGTTCTGGGGACTGGGTATGTCTGTGGGCTTGCCTGAGTTGTCAAATTTCATTTGGCTTCAAAATGAGAACTAATATAGAGAAACCAAGCAAGCAGAGTTGTTTGCTGAGCTTCCCTGGCTGGCCTGCTCAGGCATGAGGCTGAGAAATTGACTCAAGTGATTCTATTTTCTTTGAAAAGAGCACTCAAGGTTGTTCTTGATCTTTCGGGAGTGACTTCCCGCAGTCTTGGTGTCTGATTACTGCCCTCTGCTCCTTTCCACTCTGTATTCCCGTGAGGAATGGGAACGGGGGTGAACAAGGGGATGCCTGATGAATTCTCAAATTTGCCACATTTTACCCTCCTTCTTTGTTGTTATGAGATAATGCATGAATGCATATGTACATGGGTCCATTAGATAATGAGTATGTGGATGCATGCATGAGTGAGTGGGTACATGGATACACAGACACATAGCTGCATTGGTGTGTAGGTGCATGGGTGAATAGGTGAGGATACAAGAGTGGACTTAAGGTTTTCCATTCCATGCTGCAGGTATTTTATACCCACTTTAGAAATGAAAGAACCAAGGATCAATGATGCCAAATGAGTGACTAATGTTCTCTCTGCAAGGTGGTAGCAGAGTAGAGCCTTAGACTTATATTTCCCAACACCAGGCTCAATACAGCCCTCCTTTCTTTCTTATATTTCCCATTCAGATTAAAAAGAAACAAATGCCTGCCTAGTATCTAGAGACAGCCTCAAGGGATTGGAAGCATTGCCTATACAAATAGATGGCCAGGAAGGAGTCCTTTTTATTCCATTCAGCACATATTTACCCATCACTCTGTAGGCAGAATTCTAACATGGTCCTGTGAGATTCCCAGCCCTGATAGATTTTCCTCCCGGGTCTCTGGGTATACCCAGGGCCCCAAGAAAGCTGCTCAGTCAAATACTTCTCTAGGTATTGCTGATAAAAGCAGTATCAATGTCCTCCTTTAGGTGGGTGGATCTCAAGTCCTCCAGTGGTGTCAGCAGGGGGAAGTCACAGAGGTGTGCTCTGGTGGCCTGACCAAACAGAACTCCGTGCTATGACCTGCCCAAAGGACTTGGGTGGCAGGTAGATGGGGGCAGCCTGAAGGCGCTGAGGGGAGCATCCAGGCAACAGCCAGCAGGAAAGCAGGAAGAGCCTTCTAATACAAAGAAGTGAACTTGGTCAACAGCCAAGCCACCTGGTAGACAATCCTGAGCCCCAGATGAGAACCAGTACTGTCAACAGCTGGATTTCAGCCCAGCGAGGCTCTGAACAGAGACACCGCTAAGCACCATCTGAATGATGAGTTAGAGAAACCGGGAGACCTCGAGTGTGTGTTGCTTTAAGCTGCTAAGTGTGTGGTGTTTTCTAAGCAGAAAAGGAAAATCATGCACGACCCAGTGTGTGCTGGGACAGTGTGCTATAGGTGGGGAATCTGAGGCTAACAGCTTATGGCCTGAAGCAGGAGACAGGGAAGGCATACTATACTATATAGTGACAGACCATACTAAATGCCATATGTGGTAAAAATAGAAGAGTAGGAAATAATCAGGTGGGATATGAGGCATGCTTCAGGCTATGGGGGTAGAGAAACCCTCTGGTCCACTGTTTCCAACACAGGAACTAGCACCAGTGGAGCCCCCGAGGTGGGAGGGAGCCTGCCATGCAGTCAGAGCCACAAGGAAAGGAAGGTGGGAGGGTGGCTTGGATGGCTCACACAGGTCCCTGTGTCATGAGCTCTAGTGAACTCTATTTGGAAGACCTCCACCCCTCTGCAATGAGTGGCTACAGCAAGACATTTTGGAGACTGTCATGTACTTTGGGTAAGGCATTACAGTGGGACTCTGGTGACTGAAGTGGGAGGAGGGTGGATGAATCTGCTAACACAGTGAACTAAGGAGATGAAGCAATGGAAAGATTTGAAACTGCATCCCCACTAGTGATGGGGAGAACAGGTGGCCCTTTGCCAAGGTTGTGGAACCCTACAGGAGAGCATCAACTTGGAGAGTGTGAGCAAGTGTAAGTTTGGGCTCTGCTTAGTGAGGGCTGATGACCAGACCTCTAAAGGGAGGCCTTAGTAGACACGGGGACAGGCAGAGTGGTCTGCAGAGGTGGGACCCAGGGAGGTATGAACTGGCTCTGGCTGTGCAGTTAGCTCATGAGCAACCTGTGAAGAACAGCGGAGCACACCACCTTCACACAGCAAAACTTCAAGGAGACAGCCTAGACCACTGACATAGCCATCTTCCGGGCCCCTCTGCTCCTGTGCTGGATCCTGGGGACAGCCAGTTACAAGCAGGAGGCTTCAGGAGGGAGTGGAGGCCTCTAGAAGGAATGAAAACTTCCAGAAAGAACAGAGAGTTCAGGAAGGAATAAGGGGGGACCTTCCAGAAGGAGCAGGGACATCGGGAAGAGTGGCTCTGACGTGAGCCACTACTTTGTTGGGCTTGTCACTTCTGGGCTGGTGAGAGGGGCTGGCGAGCGGAGAAGAATGTGTGTGAACACTACTGCATCGCCTATAGGACAATCCCTGATTAAAATCACCTCCCAAGATCAAGCAGCCCCCAGAGAGAACTGGGAGGTCCTGTGAATTGTAATGGGGCCAGTGCCCCTCTGAGAGGAGCCTGGGCCAGACTATGGCTTCTTTGCTGGGCTACGGGATCCAGGTAGGATGCATATACCAAAGAGATCCTTGCAGAGATTATTGGGAAATATGGCAGGCAGACACTTAGGAAGTCCAGGGCACATGTGATGGCAGGCCTCTGCTTCTCTGGTCTTCCCTCGGAGGAGCCAGTCTCCTAGAAGCATGCCCAAACACGGGCTCTGGGGGGGGGGATTTGATATAAGCCTTCAGGCAGGGAAACAAGACTAGGAAAGATTACAGCAAACAGGAGCCTGTCCGGTACCTCACACGCAGGTGGAGATCCATTCTACTGGCGACTGTGATGTAATATACATGCACAGATTACCCCTGCAGAGAGATAAGGGAGCTGGGCCATGTATATGCCACGCCTTTTTAGTTGAGTTTGAAGCCTCTCAAGAATACCAATTTTAAGATGGGTCTATTGGTAAAATACCCGCTGAACAAACATAAGGACCTGAGTTCGGATCTCCAGCCCCACGTCAGGCAGGCTCAGGGCAGTGCATGTTTGTGACCCCAGTGCTGGGGAGGTAGGGAAGAAGGATCTGTGACTTGCTGGGGCAGGTCTAATCAGTGAGCTCTGGGTTCAGTGAGAGACCCTGACTCTGAGAAGAAGGTGGAGAGTAATAAGAAAGCACATGCACACATGAACACACATGAACCTACACACATGCAGTCAATTTCTCCCCTTCAGACCTTCAGTTGCCAGGGAAGAGCATCTTCTGGTGGGTTTAAATAAAGTGGCTGACTTTGAACCTGCTCCAATCCCCACCCAGCCTCTTCCCTGATTTGCCCTGCTTCCCTCGCTCCCTGCAGGAATTGCTCAGGTCTTCAGTCAACCTAAAGCCCCGCCCCCCTTCCAAGGAAGTGTATGAAGATGTGTCACAGTCGAGTGACCCACTATCCCAGTTCACATGGACTTGGGGCTCTTGGTACTGACACAGGGACTGTTCTGAACAATCTAGGGCTATGTTGTCCTTTGTGTGGGGATCTCATTCAAAATGGATTGAGGTCCTTGCGCGAGCCCCAAACTGTACCAGAGTCTACTGGGGCAGCAAAGAAGCCAAGAGCATGTCTTCCGTGAGAAGATATGAACTGAGTGAGGCTTTTTTCTCAGGCCTCGTTCTGCCGTGGCCAGCTCAGTTCTAGTGGAAACAGCTTGTTCCCTATGGGCAGCTATCAAATCATGGAGGGAACTAGACCAGGAAAAGAAAGGCGAGGCGGAAGGGAAATGAAGGCTTTTTTCAGGGGGACTTGGGATCAATGAAGGGAGCCAAGACAGGCTCTTGAATCCCATAAAGTATCTCAAGAGGGGTATATCAGTGTCACCAGAAGTCATTGCAGAGGCAAGTCAAGGGTGACTGTTCTCCATGCATGCTGGCAGGAAGCTGCTGCACAGATTCGGGGCACATGCTGTATAACTAGCTCCCTGGGCATGCACATATGCATGCTTGAGTGTGTGCATGCCTGAAGAACTGTCATCCCAGGGTGGGCAGCAACCTGGGTGAGATAAAGGTCACAGGCTCATTGTCCTGAAGCATCAGCCGCTGCTGCGTTTCCGGAAGGTCAGAAAGACTGGAACAGGGCACCAGCTCAGAGCCAGATAATGAGACAACAGTGAGGATTTGATGGAGACACCTCTTGCCATGCCTGGAATCCATAACAAAGAGTGGATACCTCCATGCCTGCCACTGAAAACTGCAGGGGCCAGACATCTAGAACAAGTCTTAGCAGCTGAGAGTGGGAAGTGGAAATTAATTACACAATGCCTGTGATTGCTCACTTAAGATGTGTAAATGCCACTGATGAGCTCTTCATTTCATTGGCTGTCTTAATTATTTGAATATAATGAACGCGAAAATGCAAGCTGGGGCTTTCCCAGGTTCACCTCTGCCTCTGAACTCACGTTCTCTACCTTCCCTGTTTTTTTTGAGATCAGAAAGCAAGGCCCTTGTGGGAAGCAGGTGGATCTCTTCAATTGAGAGAGGTTTTGTTTTGGTCTGTTTTCTGCAGAGTTTAATAAAGAGACAATTGGTAGATGTGTGAGTAGGGCGTAGACAGCTACAAGGGACAGGACAAGACCCAAGTATTAGACTTGCAGAGATTACTTCCATCCAGTACCCAACAGGACAGAAGACAGAGGGAACAGGAGTCAGAAGGAAGGAATCCCTGCCGGGATCCCACTTCTGGGGCTCCAGGAAGATAGCACTGGTGCTATGAGCACCCTCCTTCTTCCCCCTAGTATGGGAGCCCCATGATGCCTTACTTCCAGGCCAGCCTCCTGGGGCCCAGAGAGGAAAAAGAAGAGTGGAGGGGGACACCCGATGCCCAATCGTCCCTGAATGGCTTAACTACAGCACCGTGGAAGCAAGCTTAACCATGCAAGGTGGCTTTAATGACTGAGAATGAGAGGTGGCGACCTCTATTCGTTTTTACAGTGGGTATTTAAGTGGGAGAATGAGAATCACAATGAGGAACTCCAAAAATAGTACTCTCAGGAGGAATAAGTCTAACTATGGGTTGGACATAATTCCTCTGTCAGAAGCAACACCTTCCAGCATCTTCTTCAAGTAAGTCTTGGTTCCCTAGAGTCTGTTCACTGAAACCAATAGTCTGCTCGGCCACATGGTGGTAGATACTGTAATATATGGGGGCTTAGGGGTCAAAGGCTACCGCCTGGACTCAACTTCCTGTCCTCATAGGTGGTATGAGGTAATCAGGTAATCAGGAAGAGCGGAGAAAGGAGATGTAGTAAACGTGGCCACATGGGTCAAAGCAACAAATAAAAAGTTACCACTTCCTCCCAAGTCCATCTTCAGAGTCCTGACACGAGGTTGAAGTTAAAATAGAGATTGAGGGGTGAGCATAACTAAACAGCCTCAGCCAAGGGGCAGCCTGCACATATTCTCAAGGCGCTGGTCTCTTCTGCAAGACCCAAGAAATCTCCTTCTTGGAGAGGAGCCCCCTCTCTGGCTGGTACCAGGGACCCAGTCTTTTCCTTCTCCCAGCATGAGATTCCAGGGGCAATGCCAATTTTGTGGGGTTCATTGTCTCAGTAATTTAATGCTGAAAGGAGGGACACAAATTTCCCTTTAGAATATGTTCATTCCTGCCTGGCTGGTTACATCTGTATTCTCTTTCTTGTATTATTTTCTCTGGCTGCCCCCTAGTAAATCCCTCAGGGAGAGAGGGCTGTGTCTCTGGCATAGTGAATCCCACAGGGCACTCAGGGTGTTCCTAATTGAAGAGTAAACGGCTAAGCATGGGCTCTACCCCTTACTTCTGACAGACAGTTGGGAATTCTCTCATGACACATTCTTCATCTCTGGTTTGTTCATATATTCCTCAGGGATTTGGTGCCTTTTCCTTTAGTTTTGCTATCCCCTCCGTGGATGCTTTCCTCCTACTGCCAGGCCCTGATCGTGGGTTTGATAAGTTCAGGGGCCAAGTAGGGTTCTGTGTTCCCTCCACCCTGCCATGTTTCCTGATTGTCTTCAGTGACAGTGGCCATGAGAATCCCTGCTCTGTCGCCCCATGAATCATCTTGCAGCATTGACTGCACCATGCAGCTGACTCTGAGAAATTCTGCAGTGCCATTTCTAAATAATAATCAATGGACCTGAAGCTCCGTGGCATTTACTGTTCCTTTCTGTTTCTGCCAAGCAGGGACATGTGTGTCAAAAGGACAGGGGTTCTGTCCTAGCAGTGCCAAAAATCCTGGGGCAGGGGCAGTGGCTTCCTTAATTCCCTTTTCATTGCAATAGTTGCCTGGTCTGTTTCTTCCAGGGATCATTTGATAAAAGGAGTGGAGATCCTTGTGGTTCTCCAGCCTCAGCCCTTGGCTTAGCCTATCAGAAAGCTACACGATTCCCAGCAGGGGTGACTGTCACTGGATGCCTGTCTGTAGTACCACCCTTGCCTCCAAGCCAGCCCCGATGGAGCCTCCTCCACCAGAACACCTTGCCTTGCCAGTCATGTCAAGAATCCCAATTTGTTCCCAGAGCAAAGGCTCAGGAACTGATTTGTTTACATCCTTGTAGAATCAGAAGTTTGGCGTTGAGCTGGCTCCCACTGACTCTTATTAGACTCTTTGTCCAGCTATACACTTTGAGACTATCCTAGGTAAACAGTCTGCTCCCACCATACCCAGGACTCACCTCTGCACAGAAGAGGCACCCCGCCCCGAAACACTATTCCTCCTGGTTTCAACCTCCTGCACAGCACAGAGGAACCATACCTAGGCAGATGAGATCTTTCACTTCCCACAAAGGAAGCCACCAGGCACAACCTGGCTGAGGAGATGACCCTGGCCTTTATTTGACTTTGAGAAGCCCCATGTCCTTTCTATTCCACAGATTTTTATCTCAGAAATCCCCTGTGTGGTGAGATTATCACATTTATTTTGATGGTTATGATTTTAGAAAATGGCTTTGGCCATATTATTTTGATATCCTGTCCCAACTTTTATGACATTTTAACCCTATGGCCCTCTAGTGTTCCATTTTGTCTTTATTATACTGCAGTAGCATGGCATTTGGGGTCCCCCCACCCCCTTTAGTGCAGCTGAAATTACATCCAGGTAGCAGAGCATTACTGTAAGTGACTTTGAAGGTGGGAATGGGGCCGGGATGATCAGCGTTTTATAGTATTTTCCAGGTCTTAGTGCATTTCATATAGTTAGCCCTAAGGAGACAGAATGGTCGGCTGTTTCCCTGCAGTATGGTGGTAAGGGACAGTAAATGGCTGAGCTGTTATTGTGATAGACTTGAGCCTCTTTGGAACTGCAGCCGTCACGATGATTGCCTTCCTACTTAGTGGGAGGGTTTATCACACTGATCTCAGTAGCCGCTGCCCCAGCCTATATGTTTGATTCATAATAGGTACTGAGAAACTTGTGTGTGTGTGTGTTTCCATGTATACATATGCACATGTGTGTGTATATACAGATGCATGGGGAAAACAGAGGTCAACATTAGTGTCTTTCTCAATCACTTACTCTGGTTTTTGACACAGGGTCTCTCCCTGAATCCGAAGTTTGCCAGCACTGGTAGGCTAGCTGGCCAGCAAACTTTAGGGATCCTCCTTCCCGGCTCAGGGATTACAGGTGTGCACTGCCATGCTTCACTTTCTGTGTAGATGCTGGGTCTCCAAACTTGGGTCCCTATTCTTTAAAGGCAAAGCATTTCACTACCTGAGCTGTCTCCCTAGACACTAGTGGCCCTATTTTTAAAGGCAGTGGGTTAGCTAATTTTCTGGTCCCTGTGACAAAATTCTTGACAGAAAACCATTTTGAGCCATGGTTTCTGGAATACAGCCCACCACTGTGGTTAGTGGCTTGCAGCTAGATCCCAGGAATCTAACAGTTTCTTCACATCTCAGTCGACCAGGAGGCAGAGTGCTTAGACTAGAACCAGAAGTTACTATCATCCTCAAGGCCTGTCACCAGGGACTCCCCTCTGTTAGCTAAGTCACAGTTCTAAAGGCTCCATCTTCTCCCCCAAACATTACTACCAACTGGGACCAAGTGTTTAAATGCCCAAGCCTGTGGGGAAGCATTTTGCATTTAAACCATAACAGAGAACAATCTCTTAATTGCTTTGATGTAGTTCTTATTAAAGTGACAGTGTAAGTCACGTAGTTATTCACAAAAAACAGTCACAATAGAGGCAGACTATGGGGAAATGCTTATACACTGAGTTCTAGATAGCATGCTCTAATCGCTTTGGTAGAAGTCTTCCTGGATGAGATGTTAGGCTCTGGTCCAGTGAGACTGTGGATGCTGCTCTTTTCATCAGGCACCACGGTGAAGATGCTAACTAAGAGGTTAGGAGTTGTGTATCTGAAAAGATGCAGACTTGAGGAAGACAGACGTGCAGGGAGCCAGACAAGGATGGAAGAGAGGTGTGCCCACCAGGCTAAAACCGTATCCGTCCCCTCCCTAAGGTCACCTTTATCCATCACAACTTGACTGATCTTGATTTGGCCTGTTCTCAAGAGATGTTACCTTTCTCTCTTTTCCTCTGCTAGCTCGTAGGCATCGAGAGGACATGTGTCTGGCTTACAGATGAGAGGAAAAACAGCCCTCAGAGGGCTCCCGCCTGCCGTCTACATTCAAGGCTTCTCTCTAATTTTCCTAAGGAGAAAATATTCTCTTTTCCTGTGTTCCGCAAACCTTTGAGATTTAACCCCACTAGTGTCACACACACACGTGCGCGTACACACACACTCATCCACATATGTGTGCAAAGCCCTCTTGCCTTTCTATAGCCCTCTTTTGTTCTAAATCCTAAGAGCCTCTATGGAGCATGCACAGCAGGCGCTAGCTCATCCACAGAGACCAGCCCACCCTCCCTGTGCTTTCCAGTCTTCTATGCAAATTCACTTTGAAAGGAGGGATTTAACTGCTCTCAGCCTAGGAGATAAGCATAGCCCTAGTTTTCTCCTTATGAGCAATCGAATTCAGTTTGAACCAAATCAGATGATTTTTAACACCAGCAAAGTTTAACGTGTTTCCTTCATAATTAACAATCCCCTCCCACTACCCCACGCAAAGCAGGTGGAGTCCCCCCCGCCCCCCACACACTGTGATCTGCCACCTGGGCACACCTGGGAATGGAGTCAGGCTCCTCTTTGTCCAGGTGTCTCTAGGAAGGACAAGATTTGGGGTATATGGCATGCGTTTACATGAAGAGGGAGCCACGGGAAAACAGTTCTGTTGTTTTGTCTGTGTCCCAGCACTAAGAGGGGCTGTTCGTTGCCTAACAGATTGTCTGAGCTGTCTGCGGACCCAGGATGAGCACGAACTGTCTGCGGACCCAGGATGAGCACGAACTGCCTGCAGACCCAGGCTGACCATGGGCTTGGAAGGAAGACAGTGCTGCTGAGGGTTAGATTGGGTGCAGGCTTGGTGTGGTCAAGATGAAGCCAGGCAATCAAAGTGGACTCAGCTAGCGGAGTCTAGGGCTGAAGCAAGGTTAAGTGAGGGTCAAGGGGGAGAAGGGGTCTTGGTTATGAAGGCTGAGATGAAGTTTGAGTTAGAGGAGTTAGGAAGGGTGCTGTCTGGAACGGACTGCAGGATGGGCAGGAGATTTGAAGCTCGCTGACTGGAGTTATAATCCAGAGTTTGGGTTTGGGTTAACCTGCAGTACAGATCAAATCAGCCACTATCATTCATGTGGCCCTCCTTAAACCAGTGATTGCTTGACTCAATTCTCTGGCCACTACTGACCCTTAACTCCTTTGGGTCTGGGGATCATGCCAGCCTTTGTTCATTCTCCACCAACCTGTCCTGCTTTCCTGAATTCTGTAGATGCTTGATTTCCCTAGTGAAGGAGCAAGCTAAAAGAAAAGCAGCTGAAGTGGATGTGTAAGGCTGACACACCCACTGTTCTGTCCCTCTGAAGGTGATGGTGCAGGCAGAGGCAGGGGCACTGATGCTGGGGCTCCACAGCCCCCAGGGGACTCAGTGATTCATGCCATCCCTGGTGTCCTGCGCAGAGATGACTGGTTCCCTGCTATGCATACATGCATTCCTCTTGCCATGACTTTCCAGAAGCAAAAGAAGTCTGTTTTATGGGGAGCCCATGATCTCTCCCTTGCAGGCAGGCACGTGGCTAGGCATCAGCTCCTCATCTGTTTGGTCATTTCTCCTCTGAGGAGCCAGGCTGCCTGACAGTGGCTGTGTAGTGTCCCCTGCTTCCTGCACACTGTGCTCAGGGAACAAGGATCCGGGTCCTAGATGGAAGTCCTCTGTCCTTTGGATTGGTAGCCGTATGGCTGCTGGAGGCAGGGCTGTGTCCTCTGCACAATCCTCATTGTCAGGAGTGAGAAACCTGCCCTCCTCAGACTACAGACTAATGCAGTCTCCTGCGCCTGGCCCTGCCATCAGCCGAGTCTGCAAAGTAGCTAAGAAGTGACTCCAGCTGCAAAGCCAGGATGATGAGGCAACTGTCTGCCTGACAAAGTGTCCTGCCTAAAGCCTCTCACTGCCATGGCAGGAGAACAAGAAGAAGGAGATACGCTTCTGGCCTAAGACTGTGGAGACTCCCAGAAGGAGTTCCGTAAGAATCTGACCTGCCGGAGAGCATGGATGACACATGGCTTGAAGACCTGACAATCTACAGTCTCCGGATGGGAGGACTCAGCATGCCCAAGGCAACTTTCCAAACCAGCTTTTAACGGAGCTCCTGGGACCAAAGACTTAGGCTTAGTGGGCAGAAGCGGCTGCATGCTAACTTTCCCCTCTGCCTGAGAAAGCTTCCTCCCTACAGAGGGAATAAGCTGTGAGCTAGTGAGTTTATTGTGTCTGGAGATAATCAAAGCAGAGTGTGGATTCTCTATCAGAGATGTGGTCCAGGAGCATCTCATGGTGATAAGGAAGGTGAGAGAAGCTGGCTATGGCAGGCTCTTCCTGGGAGAGGCTCTAAGATGAATGACTCAAATTCAATGTCACATGTTGATTATAGGTATCGGCAAGCTTTATGGAAACCTGCCACATCCAGCCCCTGCTGCTTTTTCTGTCTCAGTACTGCCATTCCCTCTGTATCACTCCTTCTGCCAAGAACAGCATGGTTCTCTCTCTCTCTCCGCCCCCCCCGTGTGTGTGTGTGTGTGTGTGTGTGTGTGTGTGTGTGTGTGCAGACATGTATATAGTGCACATATTGGGGGGATTTGGTTGTATGTGTGTGGCCATGAAAGTCAGAGGATAACATCAAGTATTATTCCTTGGCAATTCTGTCCCTCTTATTTTGAGACAAGATTGTTCCCTAGAACCTAGGGCTTGCTAAATAGGCTAGAGTGGCTGGTCAGTGAACTGGACCTCCCCAGCTCTGAACTGACAAATGCAGTGCCTCCCACAGCTGGCTTTTATAAAGGTTTGAGGAATTGAACTCAGGTTGGCATGCTTGCACATTTAACCATTTTACCCACTGAGCCATCTCACCAGCATGGTTCTTTCTAAATCATTTTTCTTTGCCTGCTCTGAGCTCACCGTCCTTGAGGGAAATGCCTTGGGTAGGGACTAAAGAAGTACCTCTCCATCCAAGTCATGCTCCCGCCAGAGGGAATACCTGAGGCTCCTTGTCAGCCCACAGGAGGCCGCCATGTTTTCCTGTCTTATCTGCTATCATGGATGCCAACACGTGTGTTGGGTGTCATGCTTCTGCTTTGGAAAAAGACTGGGACTTTTAGTTCCATCAAGAGTTTTGCGGCTGCTATTATCCATAAACAAGAGGAATTAGCCCCTGGGGTTATAGAGTTTGGAGACAGAGGTCATGTAAAGCCCATGTCTAAAGGTGCTGTGGCCACTAGGCATCTCCACGCACTGAGCAGAAGCCCATGGGCACCTGGTGCTGAGAGGCTGTGTTCAACACAGCAGCAGGCTGGAGGAAGTCGCCCACCCCAATGCCTGGTTCAATAAGATCTGAGTGGTGAGTGATTCAACACAAGCTGTCATCACAGATTAAAACATATCTACGCCCCCAATGACAATAGCTATTTTTTCCCCAGAGAACATTGGCTGTGTTGCTTACATTTCGTAGATGAGGGGGAATGGAATTTAGTTCCGCCAGGCTGGATCATTTAAGACAATCTACCCTCTGTAAACATGCTGAAAGGTAGCGTTCCCATGGTGATAAAATCTAACTGTGGTTGTGTGATGCCTCAGTGGCAGCAGTATTTGCTTAGCGTGAAGAATCCTAGGCCAGTCTTGTTCAATTCCTTTGAATTTGGTCAGCCCACAAGGTCACTTTATAGTATCTCATTCCACTCATGGGAGAGGATGCTCAGATTCATGTCTGCCCAACAAACTCCTCTTCGTCCCTTACAGCCCAGCTGAAACGCCTCCTCGTTTGTAAAGCCCTCGCGCACGCTTAGCCTGAGTTAGCTGTTAGGAGTACCCTCTGCTGTGTGTACTTGAACATGATGTTGCCCTCAGCATTTAGAATAGAGCTGGGAAATCCCTGAGAACAGGGATTGTGTCTCTTCAGGGCTTAGACCCTCTGTGTCTTCGTGGCTCAGGACAACGCCTGAGCATAGTAGTTTCTCAATAAAATTGTTTGACTATTCTTTTGCTACCAGGTTTTCAAAGCATCCTGGCCTTTCTCCTCTACTATTGTAAAGATTCATTTTTTATTTATTTATGTGTGTGTGTGTGTGTACATGTAGATACATGCATCATGTGTGTGTGTGTGTGTGTGCCCTTAGAGACCAGAAGAGGGCATCAGATTCCCCTGGAGCTAGAGTTAACAGGTATTTGTGAGCTGACAAAGAATCAAACCTGTATCCTTTCAATGAGCAGCAAGCAGTCTTAACCACTGAGCCATCTCTCTAGTCCCCTCCTTTACTACCTTCAACCACTGTAGTGTGGGGTTGGCCCCCAGTCACGTTCTGGAACTAATCCTGATTCTCAGTTGAGGAAAATTTAATGAGATTTAGATCAGGCACTCAGTGGTACAGTCATGATGTGGTCCAGAGGAGAGGTGCCAGGAAAAATCAGAACAAGAACCAGGTACGTGCTCCATAACCACTCAGCCAATAAGATCCCAGAGACCCACCATCCTGCCAATCAGAACCAAACACTTGCTCCACAACCACCCAGCCAATCAGAGTCCAGATACCCACCAGCCTGCCAATCAAAGCTAGAACTTGCTTCTCTGCTTCTAGATACCTATTCCTCCTAATTCCAAGTCATTTTCTTCCTCCCTTCCATACTGCATCTGAAGGAAGCAGGACTCTAGGACAGGTTGAATGACACTAACAGTAAGTGATTCCAGCTTGGTGATGAACGGTGACCTTTTTAATTGAGTGTGACCAAGCCCCTGACCTCTAGCCATGTAGATGGAACCTGCTTTCTTCTGGGCAGTAACGTGTTGGGGTTTGCAGTTGTACCTTGCTGCCAAGCCCCTGGCCACTTCTATCTTAGGTAACCCCTCCAGACCTGTGGGCTTTCCCTGCTGCTGACAACGGGCACCATCCCTGTTCAGGTGGCCCTGGGCTGTATAAGAAAGCTAGCCAAACATGAAACTGAAAAAACCAGAGAATGAGACAGAAGATAGCCTTTCTCAGTGGACCCTGCCTTCGAGTTCCCATCTTGAGTTCTTTCCCTATCTTTAAAGATGGACTGTAATCTGGAAATGCAATCCAAACAAGCCTGTTCTTCCCCAAGCTGCTTTTGGTCAGAGTATTTTTTTATCACAGCAACAGAAGTCACATTAGAAAGAACAACATTTTGTATCTATTGTCATTTCTCCTGTATTATTATCAATAATAAATACGAATGGATATAACCTCTCTACCTAACTTGATATAAGAGTATTTCCCCACAGCAGCACAAAGGGAGTTTGAGAATTCTCTAAGCCCATACAGACTGACACTACCTTCGGCACTGATGAAGCACCGTGTGATGTCCCCCCAGCTTTGCGCTATCAAAAAGCCAAACCAAAACAATCAAACAAAAGCAGGAAAACACAGAATGAGATTTTGGCCTGTTTGTAGAAACCATGCCATGTTGGTGGTAAGTCATACATCAGTCTCTGGTGACATAGCCACTCAATTTTTGGCTCTTTAACTTGATTATATAAGCACCCAGCCCAGAGGACTGCAATTGGTAGTTTTCTGGAAAAACGTTTTTCTCTGTCGGCAAGGTGCCTTTAAAGCTGTGCTGTGCTCTTGTTGTTGCTGCTGTTGTTCTTCAAGATTTTTCTTTTTTAAAAAAATAATTTGTTTTTTTAAAAGGAGATTTCTTACCAAAATGTGAAGATCTTTGTCTTTTCTTGGAAAATACTCAGAATCAGTCATCTGGGATTGGGTGACAAATGTCTTTTTTTAACTCCCTCCCCCATCTTGGTTAGCTTTATTTATTAACTTGACAAAGCCTAGAGTCACCTAAGAAGGGGTCTCAACTGAGAGATTTCCCAGAACAGATTGGCCTTTGAGTATGTCTATGAGGGATTGCCTTGATTATTAATTAAAATAGGAGGGTCCAGACCAGTGTGGAAAGTGCTATTTCTTGCCTTGAGTTTTTGCCTTGAGGTCCCTCAATAATGGACTGTGTGGTATAAGCCAAATAAACCCTTTCTTCCCCAAGTAACTTTGGGTCAGAGTGTTTTACCACAGCAACACAAGGGAAATTAGAACATTTTCTAAAGCCCATCAGTTAAGACCTAATGCCCAGTGTCATAGGATTAGAAGGGAGAAATTTGGGAGGCACCGAGATCCTGCGGGTGGGGCCCACACACACGGGATTAGTGTCCTCATAGAAGGGAACCTGGACGCTCCCTTACCTCTTCTGCTATGTGAAGATATAGCAAGAAGATGACCATCTATTAACCTGGATATAGATCATCCTTACCAAAGTTGCCAGTGTCTTGGTCTTGGATTGTCAGACTTCTGTAACTGTAAGAATTGGATTATTGCTGTTTATGTCTTCTGGTCTATGGTGCGCTATTACAGCAACTAGTAGAGGCTAAAGCTTTTTATTAGACTGAACAATTGTTCTCTGATTCCCAATTACTTTACTCAGATCATTGTGAGTTTGAAAACTTCCCAGAGAGCATGAGGGTTGTGTCTAATGAACACTGTGTTATCTACAGTTATGCAACAAATTCATCTTAACAAATTAAGGTCATGACCAGCTAGTGTGACACAGCTTTTGAGCACTGGGAATCCAGAACTGTCTGAGCAGGATGGCTGGGATCATGAGGTTGTGATAGAGGTATTGACTAGGGCTGTAACCATATGACGTCTTTACATAGGCTGATCTTGCTTGCATTTTTCCTCCATGCTGTGGCAGCCAACTTCTTCTAGTGATTTGATCCAAAAAAAAAAAAAAAAAAAAAAAGACATGGCCTGGCTGTTGCACCTACAAACTCAGCAGCTGCGGTTGCCTACACATGATCCAAACAAGGTCAAGCCAATCCACATGTCCTAAAGTTCTTCCTAACCTCCGATTCTTACACTCTTTCTGCCCACCCCCCTTTTGAGGGGTATTTCTTAAGCCTTATGGGGGAGGGGAAATACAGATGCCAATTTTTATGACTTGTTTTCAGAAGTGACAGTCTGCCATTTCCACTTCTAGAACATTCTGTTCACTGAGAATGGGCCACTATGTGCATACTAGAACTCAAGGGAAAATAAGTCAAGCACCAAGCTTTGTTTGTTGCTGTTGGGTTTCATGTAGCTCAGGCTAGCCTCCAAATTTTGATCCTCCTACCTCCACATCCCAAGTTCTGGGATCATAGGCATATACCCAATGGCCTACAAGCTTCATTTCTTGAAGAGAGGATGGCAGGGAATTTTGGACATATCTTAACCTCACAATAATTGATTGCATAATGACATTTAGAAACTTCAGTGCTCAACATACAGTAAGTGCTTAATAGGTGCTGCCTATATACTAGTAGCTAACACATATTGAACATTGAGGATGCTTTACTCAAAGCTTCGCATGCGCTTACTCTAGCATAATGACTATAAAGTCACGTTTATGATTTCTGACATTTTATAATATTCCTGCACTTACATTAAATTAGTTGATATGGATAATCTCTTCCTTGATGCCCTTTCCCAGATATGTTCATCTGGTTTTCCAGCTCTTTCTTCTACATACTACACACTAGCTCACTATTATAGCCTCTAACAGATTTCGGATGTCCATATTGGGAACAGAAGCTAGAGAGATCCTTGAGGTTGGTTGGTTAGGCATTCTGGGATAGCTAATCTCCTCAGCTTCACTGGGTTCAGGATCACTGTGGAAACACACCTATGTGTGTGCCCATGCGTGCATTTCCAGAAAGGCTTAGCAGAACAGGAAGACACATCTTGAATATGAAAAGCACAAACTCCATGGCTTGGGGTCCTTGTCTTAATAAAGAGAAAATGAACTGGGTGTCAACATTTCTCTTTCCCCATCTTTCCACTGTGGATAAATTGTGACCAGCTGCCTCATGTCCCTGTTGCCTTGATAGGCAATACCTGCTTACTGTGAGGTGAAGGAAATCTTTGTTTTCTGAAGTCACTCTTGTCAGGTATTTGGTCACAGCAGTAAGAAAAGTCACTAATCCAGGTGGTGGTGGCACAGACCTTTCATCCCAATACTCAGAAGGCAGAGGCAAGTGGATCTGAGCTTAAGGCCAGCCTGGTCTACAGAATGAGTTCCAAGACAGATAGGAATGTTACACAGATAAACCCTGTCTCTAAGAAAAACAAAACAAAATGAACAAAATAGCAACAACAACAAAAAAGAAAAAGAAAAGAAAACTAAGGAACTAAGACACACACTCTCTGAGGTCATTTTTGCAGACATCTGAACTGTTCAGGGCTGGAGACTGCCTGCCTGGGTTTAAATATCACTACTGCCTCTTATAACTCATGACGTCATGTAAGAACCCTAGGTTTGGGTTTTCTTATCTTTAAAAGAAAGGGAGTGTGTTGGTTGCTTTCCTTATCACTGTGGGAAAAAAAAAGCTTAACAGAACAAATGAAGGAAGAAGGGCTTATTCCTTACTATTCCTTTTTCTGACTCACAGTTTAGGAGGCCACACTCCATCATGGCGGGAAAGGTTTAGTGCTGGGTGAGTCATGCAGATTGTGCTGCTGACCAGAGAGTAGAGGGCGCTCAGGCAGGAAGTGGAGTGAAGCTATACTCTGCACCCCAAAGGTTCTAGAACTTGCCTAAACAGTACCACAGACTGGCAGGTCAAGGGCCACCCCTGGAATCTCTGAAATCTAGAGAATATGGGCAGTGGGCACAGGAAGGGATCACTTTACAGAAAGGCAGATCTCTCTCTCTCTCTCTCTCTCTCTCTCTCTCTCTCTCTCTCTCTCTCTCTCTCACACACACACACACACACACACACCAGCTGAGTACCAAGCATGCAGTCACAGACACCTTGCTCACTACCTCAGCCTTTTCATCTAGAAAACGCAAATACCAACCGCTTCTCTCGGGGTTGTTTAGAAGATTAAATGGTGTCTATAATGCACGGAGCACTTCACTGCGGGAACACAGCGGTTATTTAATAAATGCTAATTTCCTTCCTTCTGCCTCCAAATGGAGCATTAGTCCCCAGGCCTGGGGGCAGGTGGGCTGAAGAGTGGATGCCAAGGAGCAGGGTTTTGTCTCTACCATCTTATACGTCTGCATCACGTGGGCTCATAGAAGAGGGTCTGCTCACTTACCTCGGCTGGGCTCTCACAAAGCCCAGTCAACAGAAATGTTGAATCTCTTTCCTACTTCCTCTTCTTGACCTTCCCACAACAGGAGTCCCTTGAGGGTTCTCCAGCCTCCCCTGACTACTATTCTATATGGAGTCATTGGTTCTAATATAGGCAGAATTTGGGTTCCCAAGGCTTCCCTTCCAGAATCTACCATCCATGAAATCACAGCTTTGCTCTCGCAGCCACTCTGCTATCCGTCTGCTGAAAGCCGAGTTCTGTCCACCTGGCCTCCCCTTCCTCTCAGATGGGCACTGTGAGAAGAGACGGACGTTTCCTCTGAAGGGCTCATCTATGATGGCTAATACCTCTTGTCAACTTGATGAGATCTGAGGTCACCTGGGAGGTGGACCTCTGGGCATGCCTGTGGAGGTTTATGGTGACTAGGTTCGTTGAGGTGGGAAGATCCACCCACAATGGGTGGCCCCATTCCCTAAGATCCTGGACTGAATAAAATGGAGGAAGTGAGCTCAGCAAAAGCGTTAATCGTCCTCTGCTTTCTGACTTCAGATGCAATGCGATAGCTGCCTCAAGATCCTGCTACCATGGCTTCCCTGCCAAGATGGACGGCATCTTTGAACTATAACCCAAACTCCCTGAAGTTCCTTTCGGCAGGGTCTTTTATCACGGCAACAGAAAAAGTGACTAAGACTCCATTAGGCTGCCTCACCAGTCAGCTCTTCCTGACTGATGAGAACAAGGTTTTAAATAGACAGTGCAGAGGTCTTGAAGAACCGGGAATGGCCTTTGGGGACTTCCTAGGCTCTGATACAGCCAACTGACCTCTCAGACACCCAATCCCGTGCTGCCTCTACCTTTGAGAACCCCGTTGAGGACAGTAGGCTAGCTCAGGAGGGCTTGTGGAGCGCATGAATGCCCAGCCAACGGGAGCACTGTCCCTGGAGCCAAAGAGCAGCACATCTACCACACACAACGCACTAAGGTATTTGTTTAATGATTTGCTTCCACTGAAGCGTGATCATGTTGGGCAAACTCTGAACTGCTTCCTACACCTCGTGCTCAGCACTGTGCTCACCACAAGCCACGTTCTGGGTAAACATCTGCCCGGTGACCTCCAGAATGAAGAGAGTGCAGAGGGGGTGTGGAGCAGAGAAGCAGCAATATCTTCAGCATTTGAGGGCACGTCTGTCAGGAAAGTAATATTTCTTGGGTCTCTAAGGCAAGTTTCTGGAGAAGAATGTGATGATGGACGGTCCTGAAATAAAGAGGTCAGGAAAAATCGATGGTTTTCAAGGCCAGACCCAAGCTGTGCTGGCGATGTGCTAGCTACAAGGGTCACAGACGTCTGAGGGCTGTTCCTTATGTGCTCATTCCTTCCTCCTCCCCCCCCCCCGCGTCCAGCCTTGCAGGGGGTATGCCTGGCCTGGCCATCTATTTCTGGCATTCTGATAGCATAGTGAGAACCTGGGCTTTGGATTTTTGGCAGCTCACTAAGAAGATGGCAGGGCCTGATGGTGGGTCAGGAAACCCATGCGTCTGCGGGTGGAGCCTGGGAGGAGGCCAGTGTCAGAGGTTCACTGGGATGGTGATAAGGGTGTCTCTTTATCCTAGACTCTGAGTGGAAAAGAGCAAACAAAGCAAAAGTTGTTGTTTGCCTAACCAGACCAACCCTAGCAGTTAGTGAACTATGTGAATCAGCTATGTGCCTGCTGCCTTGGGCAATGGGCCCTACACACACACACACACACACACACACACACACACACACACACACACACACACACACACACACACACACACACACACACACACACACACACACACACACACACACACACACACACACACACACACACACA
>PVIU01000641.1:0-76910 GCA_004026605.1 Ondatra zibethicus | reverse complement strand
ACCCTTCTTCCTCTCTGACACTAGACTTGCTCATTGTGACCATGTCATAGCTGAGGCTGGGCTCCCTCTGTCTAGAAGAGGATGGGAGGGGAGCTCAGAAATGCTTATTGAATGCACGTCTGCCCTGCCAACAAGAACGCTGTCCCTGGAACTACAGTATGCCTTATCTACCATACCCTTTGGCAGTTCCCCACCTTAGTAGACCAGACACTAGCATTGAACTTGGGTTCAGACTGATGGAATTTGAAGCAGGACTTCTTCTTTGGCACTGTGACATTAGGCAAGGGGACTGATTTTCTTGTCTATAAAGTGGAGTGTGTAAATCATACCTGCCTTGTAAGTCAAAGTGAAGGCCTCATGAACTGCGTTACATAAAGCGGCTCAGATTGTGTCTGGCAAATGTGTACCCCAACACCACAGCTATGATAGCTATGGTCAAGCTGAAGACATGTGGCCGCGTAGCCTACGATGACCATGAACTCTGATCCTCTTGCCTTAACCTCTCAAGTGTGGGGGTTATAGGTGCACACTACAATGCCTGGTTTATGCTGGGGATTGAACCCAGGGCTTCACACATGTTAGGTAGGCATGCTGTCAACTGAGCTATGTCTCCAGCCCACCTTTATGTTGTTTTTTCCAGTTCATTCATGGGAGCAGAGCATGGGAAGGTACTAACACAGGTCAACAGAGGCTTCTAGGAGGAAAGATGGTGAAGTCTGCCCTCTGCCCTGCCTTACGACCCTGGGGCTGAGTCTAAAGTTTGCTGCTCACTAGCCACACTGTGAGGAGACTGTTTCCCTCTATTTAAAGTGTAGCTTGCAGGATGCCATGAGGGTTGGATGGGACACTATGAAATAACCCTGTTGGGCCTAAACACAGAGAATGTCAGAAAAGCTCCCAGGGAGTTGAGGCTCCGCCGCAGGGCCACTGGTCCTTTCTGGGCATCTTTCAGGCGAGGGCTCTGAATCTGAGCTTGTGAGTTTCCACCCCATATGCCACCTGTCCCTCTAGTGAGTCTCCATGAAACCCCAGGTAAGAAGAAGGGGAGGGCCCTATGCGCCTCCCCCAGGATCCCAGAATCCAGGGGATAGTCATTGAACTCACACGGAGGGATGCAGGCCGCAGGGCCGGAGGAGCTGAAGGAGATCCACACTGAAGTCATCCTGGAGGATCCAGGCATCAGCACTAGAAAGCACTGAGCTGAGACAGGATCCACCATCCCTTCTCTCCTTTAGGAGTATTTATGAAACAAACACTTCCTTCTATTGTCCCTGCCACAAGTCAACCTATATGTCACAGTCGCTGTGCTTATTACCACCTAAGTGTGCATAGATGACATCCAGATGCACAGACCCACCTCTTTCTATCCTGGGGCTTTCTCCAAGTCCTTGAACATTTCCTCTGGCACGCACTAAACAGGCAGATATTCTGGGAATAAAGCCCATTTTTGGAGCAGCCATTCACAATGGCTGTGAGAAATAGGGATAAAACCAGCCTGATCCCCAATTACTAGCCTCATTTTGCTCATCTGTGAAACGGATATGAGAGCCTAAATAAAGGCAAATAAAGAGAAACAGATAGCCTTCCTTTAACTTTTCATCTGCTTTAGATGGCAAAAGGAGTCTTGCCAGATGTGTGTTTGGTACCTAGCACAGAGACTAAAAGGTGACTCGTTGATTGTACCTTTCTGCCCTAGGAAAAAGTAGAAGCTGAGTTGAGAATATGAATTCTGGGGTCAAACTCCAGAACTTGGAATGTTGGTTCAATGAATTACCAGTTATTGGACAAGGTATTTCGCTTCCCCATGCCTCAGTGTTCTCATCAATCAAATGGGTTGTTTATAGTAGTAATACCTACTTGCTGTAATAGTCAAATGGCAGCCCTCTTAGGAGAAGTCACTTTATAGGTGACTAGTTGAAGAAACAGGTGCAGGTTGTGAAGAGTAGACTTGAGAGAGGGTATATAGTGAGTAGACAGCTCTGAGGAGCAGCAATGGTGTTCTCTATGGGTAGAGGTGTCCCTGGGAAACATTCTGAAGGCTGGATTTCCCAGATGATGCAGGGGTGGGAACAATTCCCAGCCCAGGTGACTTCCTTTGAAAAAGAGGAAGAGGAAGCAAGAGTTCAGAATAAAGAGCATGGAGCAGCACCACTGAAGCACTCAGCATGCCCCATGGTCTCCTGTCAACGCGTGCTAAGCCAGGTAGTAGATGGCGTTCTTCTAACTGCGCAGATGAGGAAACCAAGGCTCTGGGAGATTCTGTCCGTACCCAGTCACACAGCTAGGAGAGACGCGTGGCAGAGCTGAGAATGAAATCTACTCGAGATCTTTTCAGAAAGAAAGAAAACCAGGAGGGCTGGAGGCAGACCTCTGGGCTCTGCCCTGTCAGCCGCCCCTTCATGTGGAGCCTTCTCCTTGAGGATAGATTTTCTGAAGGTGCCCTGTGAACTGAGGGAAGGGGCGTCCCACTTTCCCGTGTGATGAGCTGCACCTGCTGTGTGGTGTAAATCTGTGTGACACCTGCAGGTCCCTGGGCCTCACAAATCAGCCAGATGAAGGCAGCTGGGCAGGTGCCCTGAGCAGAGGAGATTTGCAGGACAGACCCGATTCACAGCCAGGGAGAGCCTTTACCTCCTCCCTCAGAGGCTGCTAAAGAAGCTTAGAGCCCCCACTGACAACTCTGGAGCTTTGGGCCAGAGGTTGTTCCTCACTGGTTTTGAGGAACAGGTCTTAATAGTCCCCCATGTCTGAGGGGAAATAGTCCCCTTGCTTCTCAGCCCCACCCCAGAGGACAGACATCCTAAAGCATCTGTGCTTGGAAAGGCAGGAATGCCCCAACCAGAGGGAATTTAGCGCAAAGGCACTGTGGCGTGGGCGAACGCGGGTGCTTGGGAACAGGAGTCCAGAGTCCTGATGGCTGAGGGTAATCGGGGTCAGAACGCTTCACCTTGTGCATCTGGGAAGCAGAGCAAAGGACAGGAGGTGGAGGAGGGAATAATCAGCTCCTAACTATTGCTGTGATTTGGAGAATTTAAGAATCTCTGAATTGTAAAATTTTGGACTAAGAACGCTAAATCCTTGTGCTGTCTCCTAGGAGAGTATGATGAAGATTCTGAGCTGAGTGATGCTATAAAACTGTCCCAAAGAGAAATTAAAACTGCATGAAAAGAGAAGTCAGCACCAAATGTCAAGTTGGCCTCTGGCTTACCTGCAAAATGTGCTAGACCTTCCTAAGTGCCCTTCTGGAATCTGCTTTGCATCCCATAATCCCAGATCTGCTTGTCCTCAGCTTGGATGGAGCCTGTTGTTGTATGGTGTCTCCAGCATTCCTGGGGCTCTGAATTCATACCCTACCTAGATGATGGGGAAGGCCCTACTGTGTACTCCAAGCCAGGGTACCAGGGCTGGAGCAGTGTTCGCAGCTTGAACGCAGCTGGCATCAATCACTTACTATGGTCCTTTTTTTTTTATTTTTTGAGACCAGGTTTCTCTGTGTATCCCTGGCTGTCATGGAAATCACTCTGAGACCTCAAACTCACAGAGATCAGTCTGCTTCTGCCTCCCTAAGTGCTGGGATTAAAGGTGTGTGCCACCACCATCCAGCTTTACTATGGTCTTTTAAATAAGCCCCGTGGTTCCTTCCTAAAGCCACTGGAGCAGAAGGAGTCATTTACACTTAAGCAGCTTCTAGTACCTGGGCACTATATCCGCCTTTGCTTAATAGGGTTCCTCCCTGAGCCCCAGGGAGTGCAAAGTTGAGCTGGTCATTCCCCAAGTTCACTGAACCAGGGCACAGATGATCTCTGTTATTGTCCTTTTCATTTACTCACTTACTCAAGGTGAATGAGCAGACAGCCACAGAAGGCTGGCTCCAAGGAAGCGCCGTAGCCGAGGTCCATGCTTTGAGGAAGCCAAGGCTGTGGAGCAGAAAGGAAGATGGTCTAGTCTCTAGGGACAGGCAGATCAGAGCAGGACTCGCCACTCCTCCCTCCTGCTCTTGCATCTAGACCATGCTAGGTGAAATCTCATCATCCTTTGAAGGTGGCTGGCCTCTGAGCCATGTTGCCTAGGCTTCCGTCACTTGACTGTTGCTGTGGCACTGATATGATCCTAGCTTCTTCTGGACTCTGAAGATTACTTCATTTGTGGTAACAATAAATCAAGAGGGCAAAGATTAATTTTCATGGTTTCAGAGGTTTAGGACAATGGCTAATTGTTCGCGTTGTTTCTAAGTCCATGGGGAGGCTGAAAGGGAGCATGTGGCACAACAGAGATGATTACCTCATGCAGCCAGATTGGGGGGAGAGGAAGAAGGGGAATGGGGGGGAGGAGAATGAGTTAGGGAGAGGAGGAAGAAGAGGAAGTCTCTGTTGACTGATGACAGCAATGGCTCTGATGAGGAGGAGTCCGGGTCCCGGTTTCTCTCTCAAAGGCACACTCCCATTGACTTTTTCCCTAATTAGGCCTCATCTTCCAAGGTCCTCATCACTTCCCTTTATCTCATTAGGTCGTGAATCCATAAGTGGATTAATACATTCATGATATCAGAGCCCAAATTATCAAGTCACTTCTAAACACGGCTGCCTGGAAAGCCAAGTCTTCAACACCTGATCCCTGGGGGCCGTTTATGATCCGAACCATAGCCAACAGCATTGTGGACATTGAAAGTGTTGAAATGAGCCCTATGTGAGGCAGGTTTAGGATAGCACTGAGCACATGAAGGTAGATAAAGGAACCCACTGTCTGCAAGGTGGGTGTGCGTATTCCAGATGTGTTCTGTGAGTTGCGATGGAATGATGGGGAGAATGCTCAAAGAGGGGATATAAAGCAATAAGGACAGTGCCCATCGCATGGCACCACATATGGAAAGCACCGCAGACTGTACCCACCCTGGTTTATAACTTCTGGGTTACAGTGCTGGCCCTAACTCACAATCCTGCAAGCACAGCTCCCCCTTGCTTAGCATTAGTGGTATCAAGCCAGGAGCATGAAACAACATGGGGGGGGGGGTTATGCCGCAGCCATTGACAGGCATCAGAAATTGAGAGGGAAGAGGAGGAGGAGGGCAAGGGAAGAGGCGCTAGAGTGAGGTTTGAGTGGAGCCCAGCACATGAGTACTGGGCACACATTTTCATGTCCTTTGCTGCAGTCGCCTTCAAAAATCAATTTGTAGCAGGGCAGTGTGATGGGGACAACAAGCCACCGTGGAGCAGAAGAAGAGGGGAGTGTGGTTGAAGCCTGGCTTCGGAGGCCCTACTGATTTTGGAGTAGATATTTCTAGTGGATTTGGACATCCCTAGTGCTGAGCCGTGACACCAGGGAGTAGAATGAGAAACAAAGTGGGGCTCTTCGGTGGCAATTCTGGGGCTTTCTTTCATCACTTGGTCATACTAAGTTGAGGTGTGACAGTGTGCCTGGTCCCTATGGTCATGTTTAACAGCCTTCTTGGGGCGGGGGCACTCCTTATGGACCACTTTCCCAAGTCTTTGCCAAACAAACACAGCCGGCTCAGCCTTCAAGTGGAGGGACTATTTAATTTCAGGTCATTTGGAATCTCCTTTGGCCCCAGCTGACTTTGAGGAAGGGCAGCTCTTAAAGTAGCTGGACCAAAGTGTGAAGGACAGAAGAATGACCCAAGGAAAACATTTGTAACCTGCCGATGAGTTGAGTTGAAAGCTTGGTGATCTCACAGAGAGAGTAAGACATGCATCAAACTGTCCCATTCTGGAATCCATGCTGTCTTGGCCAGGCTACCTTGCTCATCAGCATGGCCCCCTGAGTCCACTTTCTTCATGGAGAATGTGATGAGTGTCACTTTCCTTCAGCTTTCTTTGTCTCTCCAGCGCTGTGATGATCGGCTAGTTTTGACAGCCATGGCATCCTTTCCTGTAATCTCTGTCTAAAGTGTATTGACATAGGGTTTGTGTTTCAATGGCTCTAAATGGCTTTAGAGAATGGCAAGTTAATCTTCTGATATGAAGAAGACCAGATGCTGCTCACTCTTAAAAGAATAAACCAAATAAAACATGCTGTGTTTTTCATCTTTAAATCAACATCATTAGTAGCTGGCTGTTGTTGTTCACACTGACCAGCAGGGATGAAGCAGACGGTGGAGTAACACTGTGATCTGTGCTGGGCTTGATGTCGGGAGGAGGAGCAACCAGAGGGAAACAGGACAATGGTCTGTGCAGAGAGCAGCAGGGAAACTACAGAGGACAGTCCAAAGCATGCATAAGGGACAGCCCCAAAGGCAAGTGTTGGCTCTAGAGCTCATATGTTGGGCTTGGTTCCAGCCTGTGACACCATTAGGAGGTGCTGGGATCTCACAAATATGGCCAACATTTTGACATTTTAGTGTGTGTGTGTGTGTGTGTAGGCCAGAGGACAGTCCCAGCTGTTTCAAGGACGCTGTCCATACTGTTTATTTAGACAGGGTTTCTCACTGGCCTAGAACTTGCCAAGTGTGCTAGCCTGTCTGGCTAGTGAGCTCTGGGGATCCACCTGTCTCCATCTCCCTTGTGCTGGGATTATAGGTGCATAAAACTGTGATAGGCTTTTTATGCAGTTCTGGGGATTAAGCTCAGGTCCACATGGTTGCAAGGCAAGCACTTTACACTGAGCGGCCTCTCCCCCTCCCCCACAACTTCTCAGTGACTCCTCTTTGGCGGAGAGAGTGAAGGCGTTCTCTGACATCCTCATGGAGGGCAGCAGGCCTGTGGTTTTACAGTGCCCTCTCAAAATGAGGTGCTCCAGTGATAGGGGAAGCTGTGCCTTTAAGAAATGATAAGAGCCTGGAGAGGTGGCTCAGTGGTTAAAAGCGCATACCTCTTGCAGAGGATCCAGCACCCACCTGGCAGCTAACAACTGTCTGGAACTCTAGTTTTAGGGGATCTGATGCCCTCTTCTGGCCTCCATGGGCACTGCACACATGTGGTACACAAGCCAGACACCCAAACATGAAGAAGGAGGAGAAGAAAGAAGAAAAGGTAAGGAAGCAGGCTCTTCCCTTACGAAGGAGACTAAAGCCCTTACCAAAGAGGCTTCAGGAGCATTCCACCAATTTCATCCTTTGTTTCATGCCATACAGGAAAAACAGAAAGTTTCCCTCTTAACCCTTTCCATGCCAGATGCTGGTAAATTGATCTTAGACAGCCTAACCTACCGAACACTAAGGAAATGAGTCTCTGCTTCATAAATAACCCAGTGTGTGTATTCATTAGAGCCAGACTCTAGAAATAACTTAGACAATGACTCTATCCTTGTGACCTGACCACCTCCCCATCCCCCACCTCTTGATGACATCACTTGGGGGATTAGGATTTGAGTATGCATTGAGTGGGGCCCAAACCCTCAGTTCACGGTAGACTGCCTCGCTCACAGCCACAGCAACTGGGACGTATATGATAGTTATTGAATGAAAGAATGAACAAATGGATGAGTAGCCTTTCTCTTCAGTCATGCTTCCGCGAGACCTGCAGCACACAGAGGGGAACGATCTCCTGAACTGGAAGCCTAGCCAAACACTTCTGCAAAACACCCCCCGTGCCTCTGCCTTCCAAAGAGCAGAGAAGCCGGTGCAAACCAACTTCCCAGTGTTTTGGTTTCCTTCACACCATGGTGTCCAGCCAAGCATTTAAACCTGATTAACAGTAGTGGATGCCTCTCCGCCTATCAAGCCTGTGAGTCATCACTCTGGACTGGTTGGTGAACCACAGAAGCATCACAATGGGGCAGATATAGGGAAAGAGCTCGGTGCAGCCAGGCTGCGGGATTCCCTCTTCTTGCCGGTCTGAAGGAGTATGAGCAGGCTCTGGGGAAGCGCTCCTCATGGGGCCATGGAGCATGGTCTGCACCCTCTTAGGATGTCACCATCACAGCTTGCTGAAGTCTCTCGGATGTCAGCAGAGCAGGAATCTGTGGACAGCAGGAGAGGGCTGGAAGCACCACGCAAGCAGGAGGGGGCTTGGCCCTATGCAGGACACAAATTGTTTCTCCATCAGCACTGGCTGTGGACAGCTCCTACACTTACTCTCAGTCTGGAAAAGTCACAAAGAGCAGACCTCCTGCTCCCTGGCTTCCCAGCATGCTGCAAGTGCAAAGGATGGCTTCTCCACTCTGCAGCTTCACATCTATCCTGCTCTACTATGATATTTTATTAAACATTATTTATACTGATTTTTAAAAATACTTTTCAATGAGATCTGTGGTCAGGCCTCTAATCCTAACTACTTGGGAGGCTGAGGAAGGAGGATCACCAGTTCAAGGCCGGCATAGGTAATTTAGTGAGACCTTGTCTCAAAATTAAGATCTACATATGCATATGTGGGGGGGGAGAGTGAGAGAGAGTTGCAGTTGTGTGCTAGGTTGCTTGCTTAGCATGTATGAGGTCTTAGATTCAATCCCCAGTACAGATCTCCCAAACAAATAAATAGCCCACACTTTTTTCCTATAGTTTACATAGGGGAAAAGTTAAAAATGGTTTTAATCTTTCAGATTAGAACTTTGAAAATCAAAGTCTTGGGTTAGATAGGGAAGCAAAAATGTGGCTCAAACTATAACGATTAGTCATTATATTTATCCCCAAGCTTCCCGGCAGCCTTAGCTAAAGGCAGGTGTGATCTGTTATGTGCTTGTATTTAGGTATAAGGTGGAAGAGAATGTTTTCTATTTCGCAGCAAGTTCTGAGAAATACTTTTAATATATAAAACATTTAGCAAGGTATATAATATACATTAATTTGTAAAATATTAATGCATATAATGTATATCTCATAGGCAATATTTTGGAAAAGTTTTCTGAGAACATGGAAGTGCCTTTGAGGTATCTAATATTTAACAGTTGACAGAGGCTGAAGGAAAGCATGGAAGCTGAATTAGGTGAAAGGATTTTGCAAAGACTGGACCAGAATCATCCATCATCTGGAATATTTTAAGCATTTCAATGCCCTTTTCCTCTCTCTGTCTCCCTCTCCTACTCTTTACCCCCACCCCTTACCTTCTAACCCTCTTTCTCCCTGTCTGCATTGGCAGTGACTGGCACACCTTTGAATGTGAGCATGATTAGAATACTGCCTGGCTGCAGACTTGCCCATCGGCGACCTTTGTCTGGCTCCCTGGTGACCGGTTATAAAGGAACTAGAACTTTGAGCAAAACAGAATCTGTCTCACTTGCTGTATCTCCTCAGCTGACCCTTCTGTGTCTGATACCATGTCTGTGCCCCAGTCTTATAGCTTGCCCTGGTTTGTCTAAAGACAATCCAAGAAGTCACGGGCTTCAAACATCAAATGCTGCTTGGCATAGAATCCTGAAGTCAGGGTTGGGTCTCTGGGCAGCTTGTCAGTGAGCTTGTGTCTGCTCTGCATGAAGTCATGGATCCGTCTGGCTCTTTCAGACCTTTGCATCTCTTCACTGGGGTCGGAGGATCTGCAATGGCTTGCTTCCCTGTCTGGACCACTCATCCTCTGGGAGGCTAGCTTCTGCTTCTGGCCAGCCAGGAAGAGAAAGCTGGAGCTTCCCTGAGATAGACAAGGGAGTGTATGAACTCAGCCTAGGGAAGGGGAACTCCTGGGGGGACCCTTTGGTGGTAACCTCCTCATCGGTGTCTTAGAACATCACTCTTGGTGTGTACGAGCTAAGGTATGAACATCGAGTACATGCACATACCTTGCGTCAACTTGGAGTATAGAACTGCCCATGACTCATCGTGCCCTGGTTAGATTCGCCCCTGGTGATAGGTGGTTGGCTCAAAATGAATCCTCCTCAACAAGTTCTTGCTTCCCCTGCTAGGAAGCATAATGATCATGGCTGCTGTATCCTCCCAGGCTGAGAACCCCCATCATGGAGGTACAGAAACAGCATGGTACGTACCAAGCCAGGCCCAGTTACAATGGGCAGCAGCCCACTGGCCCCCTTGTTTCCACAGCACAATGCTTGCCATTGACCCCCCAGAAACACTATCCAGGCAGGGTACAAGCTAAGGTATCGGCCACTGGGGCACCTCTGGTTGGCGGGAGGAGCAATGGAGGGGGTTGGGCAGGAGGAGGCAACTGAGCTCAGAAGAAGCCTGGTTTATTCTCCCACTGCTCTGACCAAAACCTGACAAGAAGCGATTTAAGGGGAGAGAGGTTTGCTTCGGCTCGTGGTTTGGCAAGAGACAGTCCTTTGAAATCATTGTCCAGAGCACGTGCGGTTTCTTGTTATAACACGCGGGCTGCTGGGAAGCAGAGTGGACTACAGATTCCCCTGCTCTACCCCAACAGTGACCTGCTTCCTCTAACTAGGTCCCAGCTCCCAGTGGTTCATGACCTCCGTGTGTTGTTCACTGCGGGCTGGTGAGTGACTCGGGGAAAGGAGGAGCCCCAGTGTGATCCGGGGCTTTCAGCTCAGAGATGCAATGCAGTTTGGTATCTCAGTCATGGGCTGGAAGGAGGAGAGAGGATTCTGGAGACAGCTGAGATGTGGCTGTGTAGGTGACCCTTGTAACAGAGCCAAGTCTCCAGCAGTGCAAGGACCATGAAGGATCAACACCTAAAAGACGTGATATCCCAGGGGTGGCCCGAGCTAGCATCTTTGTCCGAGACATGTGGCCAGGGTAAAAAGGCAAAGCAGTGAGTTCCTGCCTAGCCAAGGACAGGGCTCCACTACCTGGAGGCTGCAGAGGCGAATGCTCTCCCTCACAGACAGGGCAGCACCAAGTGGGCAGAGGTAGGCAAAGGTGGGTTCGTGGGATCTCCCAAATAGTTCACCCCAAACAGTCCCCAGAACAGTGCCGCCAGCTGAGGACTAAGTGTCCAAACACGTGAGCCTTTAGGGAACTATTCCCAATTTTGATGGCACAGGCCGGTCAGATCCGTAGACCACGTATGAACCTGCCTCCAACACTCATGTGCTGTGTGAGCCCCACCTTTCAGTCACCTTGCTGTGATGATGAACTAGACAACATGTGTGAGTTCTTATAAATGTCTGATCCTGAAGCTAAACAAATACCATCTTCCTGTTTTCCCTCAAAGTTGAGCTATGCTGGCCACCACTGGGAGCCAGTGAAAACCTGGAGTGGGTGCAACAGGGGGTGCTCTTGCCTCCTGGGAAGGGGTGGTGTTTCACCTCAGTACTGTGACTATTTTGGCTGTTTCAACCTTTGCTCTTACTCAGTTCTTTCTCACCAACAGAGGAGCTCAAAGAGAAGTTGACGGAATACGTGGACAAGGTGAATGGCCAGAAGCCAGGCTTCATCAAAGTTGTGCGTCACAGCAAGCAGGAAGGCCTCATCCGCTCCAGGGTCAGTGGCTGGAGGGCAGCCACGGCCCCTGTGGTGGCCCTGTTCGATGCCCACGTGGAGTTCAATGTGGGCTGGTAAGTGCTTCAGGGACAGGAGGGGTCCCAGTGTAAGCCAGTGGGCCTGACTCAGAAGTGCAATGCATTCTGAGAGCTTAGTTATGGGCTAGAAGATTAGAAGAGGGTTGTGGGGACAGCTGAGGTATGGGTGTGTGAATGAGCCAAATCTTGTAATAGGGCTCAGCCTCAAGCAGGGTAAAAGGTAGTAGCACCTGAAGGGTGTGGGAACACCCGATCTAACTTGCCACCCAGATCTCAGAGACTTCTTATTCTTACTTATGAATGCCTGGCCTTAGCTTGGCTGGTTTCTAGCCAGCTTTTCACATTTAAATTATCCAGTTTTTCATTAACTACATTTTGCCTCTGGACTTTTTACCTTTCTTTATTCTCTATATCTTTCTCTCCTTCTTATTCTGTGGCTGACTGTGTGGCTGGGTGGCTGGCCCCTGGAATCCTCCTCTCTTTCTCCTTTTCTTGCTCCCTGCTTTCTCTCCCCCAGATTTCTCCTATTTATTCTTTCTGCATGCCAGCCCCACCTATCCTTTCTCCTGCCCAGCCTTTGGCCATTCAGCTCTTTGTTAGACTAATCAGGTGTTTTAGGCAGGCAAAGTAACACAGCTTCACAGAGTTAAACAAATGCATCATAAAAGAATGCAACACATCTTTGCATCTCTGCAGAATAAATGAGTGTAACACATCTTAAACTAATATTCCACAACTCGGGTCAAGAAGATAAGTATATACAAAGGGCAAAGCAGAGAGATGGCTCAGTGGTTAAGAGCACTGGCTGCTCTTGCTAGGGACCCTTATTCCCTTCCTTATTCAGTTTCCAGCACCCACATGACAGCTGATGCCCATCTGTAACTCCAGTTCCAGGAGAGCCATTGCCCTCTTCTGGCACCATCAGGTACTGCATGCAAGTCATGCACATTCATGCATGCAGACCAAACACCCACACACATAAAATAGAAATAAATTAATTTTAACCACCACAACAAAGCAGAGAGTTTCTGTCTAGCCAAGCATGAGACTCCAGAGTTGCAGACAACAGAGTTGTAGCAGATACAACACAGATGCCTTACTTCACAGACAGAGCAGGACTGAATGGGCAGAGGTGGGTAAAAAGGCTTCCTGGATCCTCAAATGCCCTCAGAACCTCCATCCCAGCAAAACTAAGTCGTATTGAGTCTTCCTTTGTCAAGTCAGGCTGGCTAGGTGCCGGATGGGGTAAGCATGAGAGCTGACAAGTGGCCTCTATCTGCTACTGAACCCTCACAGGGCACCTGCTATTGGTATCCCTGCAGGGCTAGGACTGTGTGGTGCTTCTCACTATGCATGGCTCTGCCTGGACATGGAGGCAGATTCTAAGGCTGACTTATAGCTGGGATATGTAGTTTCCTGCCCTCTTTACTCATGTGCTTGGTGGCCTTGGTGTCTCCACTGCCCTTCCTATCTCCATGGTGCCACTGCCTGCCTAGGTCCTGCTCCTCTGTCTTGGGGGAGCAGGATGAGGAGGGCATGCAGGCAGCAAGGAGTAGCAGGGCCTACAGGCAGCCTAGGAGGGATGCCGGCATCAGAGACCTAAACTCCTTAGGTTGTGGCAAGTCATTTTTTATTCTTGAAGTCCCTGTGTGCTATTTGTGACTATTTAAAAAGCATTTCTACTGGATTTATGGGCAGCCAAGGAGAGAGACACTTCCTATTTCAAGCTGATTTGAATAAACAATTATGCACAGAATATATTATTAATGAGAAGCTTATCATTCCTGTCAGCAAACATATTATTCTCCTGCTACCCAGAGGGGCATGCCAGTCCCCCGGGGGGACGCCTGGATGCCCACCCCTCCTGAGGCAAAGGAGAATGTAACTTCACCCACACCTCCTGCCTCTTCCTTCAGATTGGTTCAAGCAAAATCAAAACCCAGGTCAAAAGTTTCCTCTAAAGTCTCAACTCTATTCCTTCTTTATATTTCTTTTACTTTTTTATCTTGATTTTTTGTTGTGGGGGTGGGGGAGGGAAATAATCATACAGGGTAAGTGAGAATCTCTCGGTTTGGCTCTGGTTGTACTGAAGGGTCCGCTGGGCTTCTTGCCAACTCCGAAGTCCTTAGCAGGGAAAGTCAACTCCTGGGGATACAGAAAAACCACTTCTCTCTATCTTCGGGGAGCAGGAGTTCCTTCCTCTTGCTGTTGGCAAATGACCATGGTGAGCTGCTCATCTGGCTGTTGCCCACCTTGGCAGCAGTAATTGCTCTCTTCTTCCTTCCTGCTCAGGGCGGAACCAGTCCTCACGCGCATCAAGGAAAACCGGAAGCGGATCATCTCGCCATCTTTTGATAACATCAAATATGACAACTTTGAGATAGAAGAGTACCCACTGGCCGCCCAAGGCTTCGACTGGGAGCTGTGGTGCCGCTACCTGAACCCACCCAAGGCCTGGTGGAAGCTGGAGAACTCCACAGCCCCAATCAGGTATGGAACTTTTCCTCGTTGGTCTCTCTGCCTTGGCCCTCAGACAAGGCCTTCCCTCCCTGCCCAGGCCAAGTGTGGGTGGCAGAGAGAGGGGAAGGTAGACCGGAGTCACCGTGTGAGCTTCAGGCTCTGCTCACAAGCTCTTGGGTTCCTTTAAAAGAATCAGGGGAACAATCAGAACCCTAAAGTCTCAAAGGCACAAATTTTTAAAAACAGATTCATTTTTTTGTTTTTATTTAGGCTGTGTGTGTGTGTGTGTGTGTGTGTGTACCTGGGGAGAAGGATATCAGATGCCCTGCAATGTGAGCAGTGGAAACTGAACTCAGGTCCTCGGGAAGAGCAGGAAGCACTCTTACACATCACCATCGACAGCTGCTAGGTGTGAAGTACCATGGTTGATGCCAGAGTCAGAGGGAGTAAGACTTGATTTCCAGGTTCTCCAAGCCTAGAATACAGGATGGGTGGGGGGGTGTGAAACACATCAATACTGACTCTGCCTCACGGGTAGAAAGCATGCGTACAGCGGGGAGAGGGGAAGCATTAGAGCTAATTTTCAAGGGTGAGAAGGAGGTGACCAGGGGATGACTAGGTTGAGAGGGACACCCATATGTGACACTTACGGTCACGGGGGAGGCTCAGAGAGACCCTAAGGAGGAATGTGAGCTGAACAGCCCCAACAATGAGGTCAAAACAGACCACGGGACAAGTGTACCTGGATGGTGCTTGAGTTTTATCCTGTAGAAAACAGACACCAATGGCCTCCAACTGCATTTTTTTTATATTTATTTATTTATTATGTATACAATATTCTGTCTGTGTATATGTCTGCAGGCCAGAAGAGGGCACCAGACCTCCTCACAGATGGTTGTGAGCCACCATGTGGTTGCTGGGAATTGAACTCAGGACCTTTGGAAGAGCAGGCACTGCTCTTAACCTCTGAGCCATCTCTCCAGCCCCACTCCAACTGCATTTCAAAAGCCCCAAACTCTTTCTGCCTTCGAAACTATCTTCCTAGACTTGCAACTGGCTTCCCTCTGCTGCCTCAGGGGTCCTGCAGCGGTCAGCTCATCAGCCCTGTTTCTGGGTGTTGGTGACAGAGCAGACATTTGCTCCCCATCATTCAATAGACAAATGACACCAGACTTGGGGGGCCACCTTGGAATAAGAACCCAGTCTAACTTTGTACTGCAAGAGACAGAGAGAAAGATTATGAAAATTGTCATTCAAAGAATAAATATCACAAATGTTATTACTGGAAACAGATTTCATACAGAAAATAGGATGGAAGAAAACTCACCTGGGCTTTCTTTTGTGGCTTTCTCAGTCCGTCTTGTGTTGCTATAACAAAATAGGAGAGGATGGATAATTTATGAAGAAGGCTGTTTATTTAGCTCCCAGTGCTGGAGGTGGAAGTTCTGAGACGGAGTGTTCCCACCTCTGCTGAAGGCCTTTAATTGTGTTAGAACAAGGCAGGTGACATTATATGGCAGGAGAAAAAAAGTAAAAGAGCCACACATGGAGAGGCTAAGTATGTAAAATGGGCTTTCAGGTGTTTCTCATCTGTGACTCTGAGATGTGTTCATCCCAGGATAGGTGTGACTGCCACCCAATATGATTGTAGATGACAGCATCGTAGCACAATGTGAAAAGGCTGGATATGTCTGCATCAAGAATTAATTGGATCCCCCTCAGATGAATACATCTATTCATCCTCACGCATTTCATTTATCCTTTGAGAAATATATATGCATATATTTGTATGTATGTATACAATGCCCACCCCTCACCCCCAGCTCCTCCCAGACAACCCCCCACCTACCTCCAAAGTTTTGTCTTCATTTGTTACCCACTGAGTCCAATTAGTGTACATGAGTGTAGAGTCACCTGCTGAAGCATAAGAGCCCTACCAGGAGCTTTTTCCCTGATAAAAAGTGATTCCCCCTCTAACAACAGCCATTGACGGCAGGTGAGGTGGGCCTCTGTAAGCCTCTCCTCCATCCCTGGTGGAATCTTGACTGACTTGATCTTGTGTGAAGGTCTTGTGCAAGCAGCCACAGCCCTAGGCTGCTCCTTCAGGGATCATTTCCACAGTTATCACATTAGTCCCTTCTGAGTGTGGCTGCCCTGGGATCCACTCACCTTTTGCAAGACTGCACGTCCTGAGACCTCCTACCTCTCAGTGCTGAGCTTCCTGCATGGGAACCTTTGGAGCGAACACACTCAACGCATATCCAAGCCACCACGGCTGCCTACACAATTGTGCACTATTACTTTGTTGGGAGCCTGCTGTGTGCCGGGGCCTTTTACACACATGGTTCATTGGATCCACATTATAATCCGGTATCAACTCATTGTGCCATCCCTGTTCAATAAGACAAGGGCAAAACTGAAGCAAGACTGAGACAGGAGGATGGTCCTACTGAGGGTGATGGAAGTGGAGCTGGCTTCTACTAGGGTCACATAGACTCTGTGACATGTTATCACCCCCTGCCTGATTACTGTTGAGTTTACAGCTTGTGTGGCTCATTCCTGCCTCAATCTGCCCAACGTTAACAGAGGGAAGTCAGCCACTGTGCTAAGGGTGTTCTTGCAGAAGATAGGATGAATCTTAGCTGTCTCTATTCTGCTCACCACCAAATATACTGGGATGCTCTTCACTGGCAGAGTTGTACTCTGGATCTTTTCCAGAGGATATCATCTTGACCATTTATTTTCCATCTCCACTCAATTTTTTATTTTTATTAGGAATATAGGTTATAAATGAGATTCTGGAAACTTTAGGTCATTTCTGGTTTTATCGCAATATGAAGATAGTCCCACTGGGAGACAGATTTTACATAAATGTACTACAAGCCCTCCAGATCTTCATTCTCTGGAGCTGTGTGTTAGTGTTTTGCCCACACATGTTACTATAAAGAGAGCTCAACACTTGCCTCTGATGCAGTGAAATGTCATTTTTAAGATGGCTATTCACTGGGTTCCCAAGTCTCCGACTGACCCAGTCAAGAAAATCCACGTGAGAAAATTCTCTCGAATCTATAACTAGTCCAAAAAAATTCCAAGAAATCAATCAGAGCATTTCTACCCCAAAACTGTGAATTTCGTTTCTAAGAATCTGTATGTTCCCTTTCATTTAGCCTAACAAGAAGCTCAGAACCAACATCTGGGCTCAGTTTAAGAACTGTGATGGAGAGCTAGCGCAATGGCTCACTGATTAAGAGCCCTTGCTTCTCTTTCAGAGGACCCATTTCCTAACACCCATATCGGGCAGCTCACAGGCACCTGTAACTCCAGCTCTAGAGGATTTGATGGCCTCTTCTGCCCCCCCCCCCACACTCATAAATAAAAATAAATCTTTTTCTAAAAAAGAACTATGACAGAGAGCCTCAGCCTACACTTTTTTTTCTAACTGGCCCCAGTCTATTGTAATTTTTAGATCTTTCTAGATGTTATTTACATTTCCCAACACATTTTACAGTTTTTATAAGCTGTATCTAATCCTTTTGGAGAAGGGTGCTGTTTATCCTAATTATTCTTTTTTTTTAACTTTTAAAAAAAGATTTATTATTTATGCAGTGTTCTGCCTATATTCTGCCTGCAGGCCAGAAGAGGGCACCAGATCTCATTACAGATGGTTGTGAGCCACCATGTGGTTGCTGGGAATTAAACTCAGGATCTCTGGAAGAGCAGTCAGTGCTCTTAACCTCTGAGCCATCTCTCAAGCCCTATCCTAATTATTCTTTTTTTTTTCCCTAATTATTCTTAATTCAGCATCTAGTTGCTAAATGACTGACCACCTGAGGTGTCTGTGCTTATGGGAGCAACCGCTCCAGGTTTTGTGCCGTCCCTGGCTGGGTCTGGAAGTCAGGGGAAAGCCCCTTCCCATATGCTCTACGTGCTGTCCTCAGGAGCTCCATCACATCCCATATTCAGAAGAAAATGTGAAGGCCTCACTCTGCTGGCCCATGCTTTCACCTATTTAAAAAGGTGAATCTCTGAGCCTCTTCACTGCACAGCAATCTTCTAAGAGCTGGTCGTGACCAGAGCCTTAAGCTGTTTACTCTATTTAACCAAGTCCACAGAATGTTATCGGTGACCTGATGTTATAGGTCTCAGGGACTCTGGTCGGGAGGCCTGGGTGGTAGAGGGCCAGGGCACCTCAACAATGCAAAGTCTGAGGCTTGATGGAGAAGATGCTGTCAGAAAGCTCCTTTTACTTATGGTTCTGGGATCACACCCAGGGCCTTCAGCTTGCCAGTTCTACCACTTAGCTACATCACCAGTGAAGCTGTCTGCAGGAGGACATAGAATCTGGTGCCGGGAAACTGATCTTCCCCTTCCAGTGGGACACCAGCAGGAGAGCATGACAGATTCCCGGAGCTGAGGTCAGCCAGGGCCTGGGGCCGCAGCTGCACTACAGCACGTAGGGTGTCTGAGCGGGGCTCGCTAGCTCCTGAGTGCACGGCTTCACAGAGAATCGGTAGCATCAGAGAAGTCAGCGGGAGCAGCAGGGGCTGCTTCTGTGTTGTGTATCCTTCTTCCCCTTCCATGATATCAGGCCAGGCTTTGGTAGAGGAAAGGAGAGGAGAAGCTGAAGAACCCTTAGGGGTAAGAAAACTATCAATCACGTGCAAACGGACTCATGTTTGGAACTAGAAACAGGTTCAGAAAGGACTATTTAGGGAATGAATGCCGATGCAGGGGGATGCTCAGCCACATGGACTCCCTGGGGTCAAAGTCCCAGACTTATTCTATGACTTCACTTCCACAGACTGCAGGGTTATCACATGTGTGTTTTAGGAGTAGGCTGATACCCTGCTCTGATGGAGAACATCAAAACCAGACATAAGAGGTGAGCATTATGGGAATGACCACCCTTTGACTGTGCATCCTGAGCAGCTCAGCTTCTCTGAGCCTCTGAACCAGAATCATTGACACCTGTAACATCCGATCATTGATGACTTCTGTCCTCACTACATCTTTTTCCAAATCCCGTGTCTTTACCACTTTTCCTGGACACAGAAACAGCTTCCCACTGGGTTTTTCACTACCACCCTCATCTCCTCTAGTCAGCTACCATAGAATGTCTCCCCATTATATCATCCAGGCTGACTTGGAACTCTCTATGTAGCTAATAATGACCTTGAACTTCTGATCACCCTGCCTCTGAGTACTGGGATGCTACTATGCCTAGTTTATACAATACTGGGAATCAAACTCGGATAGGGTCTCATGTATACTGGGCAGCACTCCATTAACTGAGCTACACCCCAGTCTGCCTGAGTATTCTTGATTTAAAAAAAAAACATGCCCATTCATAATGCTGTTCTGCTTGAAATTTGTCATGGAAAGCCTTTGCCTATAGATGAAATCTATAAACTATTTTTCTACGCTACTCAAAGCCTCTACAGCCTGGTTCTCCAAATCTTTCTAAGTGAACAGAGCCCCCTTGGGGATGATGGGAAATTCCAAGCTGAAACAGTCTGGCCATGTGGCTCAAAATCAAAAGAAGCAATCTATACCAGCAGAGTGAATGGCGCACACCCTCCCCCTGCTAATGCACCAGCTGGCACAGTGGGGAACAATGACTGGTCCCAGAACAAGAACTGTCACCCACTGTGAGTGCGGGGGGGGGGGGGAAGGTGAATCTAGGAGGCTACCCAGAGAATGAGGCTGCCCTGGGTCTGGCAGCAGAGGTGGGGGCACTGATCCTTGTAGTTGGGAGCTCTTTATCCCCAAGTGACTCTCAGACTAGCCTTTGCTCAAAGCTGGCTATCCGTCTCACCCTACAGGAGCCCTGCCCTCATTGGCTGTTTCATTGTGGACCGACAGTACTTCCAGGAGATTGGCCTGCTGGACGAAGGCATGGAGGTCTATGGAGGCGAGAATGTGGAGCTTGGGATCAGGGTGAGTGGAGTCTCTCACACAGGGCTGAGCTCATGTGTTACTCACCATGAGGGTGAGTAAGCGAGACTAATGGTGCAGCATTGAATCTTTAGTTCATAATACAAAGGGGGCTAAAGTTGAGGGTTACACACTGACTCTGAATGTCTAGTTCCTAGCCCTGATAAATGTTTACAACTGGAGCCAGGGAAACTCAGAGCACAGCCTCTTGAATTTTCAGGGAGAAGAGACCTTCAGAACTTGCTTGGCTAGAGAATCAGGCTCCCCGTTTAGCACTCTTGTTAAGACTGAACAAGTCTGTTGGGGTAAGCAAGAGAAGGCATCAAAGGGGCAGCTGGACAAGAGAGCCCCTCAGAGTCACTTCTCCATGGCTGTCTTCTCCACAGCGGACCATAGAACTTTCCCAAAGATGGTCATAAGAGCTCTAACATTAAACTTTTGGGTATAAACAGCAAAACACAGCCAAACTCACTTCCTGCCACTTTCTGACCTTATGTAGTGCTAGCTAGACCCACGGGCTATCCTTGACGCTAAGGGCTCTCTGTAGCTATCAGCTCATGGTGTGGCTCTGTGAGAGGTGCCATTTTCTTTCTTACCCTACAAGAACATTTATTAGGCTTCCTGGATCTTTCCTCTTTGCCTGTGAAAAAGAAAACCGAGAAGGATCCCCCTCCTCAATCAGGAAGGTGTATTGGGTGTCCCGGTGTTTGGTAGAAATGTGTTAATGACGATAATGAAGGGTTAGCTGTGTCCAGAAAGTACCCCTGACAAGCCCACAGCTTGAGCCTTGGCATGTCCCCATAATGGCTCCAACTGTCTTTAATAACCCATCACCCGGCCGGGCAGTGGTGGCCTTTAATCCCAGAGGCAGGCAGATCTCAGTGGTTTGGAGGCAGAGCTAGGCCCATGACAGGCTTGATAGCTACAGTGAAACCCTGTCTCAAGGAAAACAGACAACAACAAACCTCACCCACACACCTTTCGGGAAACCTTGTACCTCCTGGTTTTTCTTATAACATTTTCCTTCTCACAGCCAGCCCAGTCATACCTCATGCAGACCTCCTCCAAGATCTGGTCCAACGGACTCCACCTTTGACCCTTCGGACATAGAACACGTACCTGTGTCTCTAGGTCCAGACCTTCGGTTCCCACTCAAAAACCTCCCTTCCTCTTACCTTTAGCTTCTTCCTTTTCCCACTCTACAGAGCAAGCAGCTGACCCTGGGCCACCCTCTCCTTAACCCTGCAAGGGAGCCCAGACTCCGCCAGGGAGCATCCCATGACACCTGAAAGACCTAACAGTGCTCTGATGCCGAATTCATCCCCAGACTTAATGCTGGGCTTTGAGGACTGGCTGAAAGAACAGCCGATATGAAGCTGAACTTGGAAAATACTTCAGACACCTGTATTCACTGGCACTCCAAGCAATTGCTTTAGAGGCAGTGGGAAAGCACAGGCTGATGGGGAGCTAATGTATTCATAGAGGACAGCGCCTGCATAATCACCCTCATTTCTCCAGCTCTCCCTCCGCTGGTCATTTATTCACCACCCGCTGGCATCCTCGCCATCTCATTTCAGCCCTGCTCCTGGATAAATGCTTGCCCCCAAACACAATCTGTTTCACCAGGAGCAGCTGTCAGGAATCGGCTGAGCGGGCAGCACCGCCTCCGGTCACTTGTGTTCTCTGGGTAAAAATGTCCAGAAATGGGGAAAGGAATTAGATTTGTGAACTCTGCTTCCAACATATGTGCCAGTCGATCACAGAGTGGTGGTGATGTCTGGCTTTCCTTCCTTCCTTAAATTATAAAGCTATTTTGGAGTGTGGACCTGGGTGAGGCTCTTGAATATGTGTTAAAATATCTTTGGGTGGTTTCGTGTTCAGGGTTTCAAATAAAGTATGAAATGTCGTCAGGTTTTGTTTTTCTTCCATCTCTCCCCTCCCACTGGACAAAGATGAAGCATCATTGATGGCAAAGGAAAAGGAGGCTTTTAAAGCAGGGCCCAGACCCTGTAAGCTGGCGGAACTAAGTACACAGGGAGGGACCAGTTCATTTGTATTCTGGTTCCTCCTTGAGGGGGTGCAGAATCTCTGATCATTTTCCTTTGGGATAGCCTCCTATGTGTGGTTATTGCTACCTATTTTTCTTCTGTGCTTTATGAGCTAATATCAAGTGCCTCAGTTTCCTCCCTGAGAATATTGTATTTCTAATTACCCCTCAGGATCTTGTGCCAAGCTAAGAGATATTGCTCATCACATCTGCCTTACACAGAAACAGCTTGTGCAAAGCCTTTACCTATTTTGGAACATGAAAATAGAAAGATTTTGTTTTACACATATTGAACCCCTGCTGGATGTTTGGGATCTTTTTTTATGTATGTTAGGCATTCTTTTTTCTTTCTCCATGTTTCACGTGTGTGTGCAAGTAGGGTGTGCATGTGTTTATTTTTGTATACGTGTGGCTGTGTATGCACATATGTGCTTTTGCATGTGGAATTTCCAAGGTTGACGTCTGGACTCATTCTCCATCTCTCTCCCACTAAGTTCAATAAGGTGGGGCCTCTCAGTTAAGCCCAGTACTAACATATGGCTTGTCTTGCTAGCCCACCGGCTGTGGGGATCTAGTCTCAGCCTTCTGAGGATAGAATTACAGGCATCCCACTACAGCAGTGTTCCCAGGGGTTCTGGGGGTCTAAATCCTGGTCTTCACACTTGCATGGTAAGTTTTTTAGTAGCTGAGTCCTCGTCCCAATTCTGGCGCAGTTTTAAAATGTCATCTATCCACAGATATCCTAAAGTAGACCTTCTCATGGTATCCCCCTTTATCAGTTAAAGAAGCTGAAATTATGAACTTGGACATGTTCAAAGTTCATGAAATTTGTAAAATACAGAGAAAAGATTTAAGTTCGGGTCATTATGGCTCAATAGATACATCACAGTGATCAAGTCTAGGACCTGAGTCATTTGAGACCCTTCCCCAAATATCACAGGGTTTATACTTTCTCTTCTAGACTCAGCCTTGTATGGCTAGTATCCCTTTAAAGACTTAATCTTATTTTATACTCAACCCCCACCCCGCATCCCTGGTTTCTGAATCCACAGGACAGTGAGGAGAGAGAGACCCATTGTAGCTGGATGAACAAGAAATAAGAGCAGACATGAACAGAAGACTGGAAAGTTGTACACAATCAAGATATCTCTTTCCTTGTCTCCATCTCTGTCCTTCCCCTGTCTTGACCATCCAGTTCCCTCAAGTTCTCCTCCCCCCTCCCATTCTCCCTTCCTCTTCCCCTCTGCCTTCCCTTCTCCCCACACCCCCGCACTCCCAATTTTCTCAGGTGATCTTGTTTATTTCCACTTCCCAGGGGGATCTATGTATGTTTGTCTTAGGGTTCTCCTTGTTACTTAGCTTCTCTGGGTTCTTGGACTATAGGCTCCTTATCCTTTGCTTCACAGCTAGTATTCACCTATGAATGGGTACATACTGTTGACAGAGGTTTTTGTCCCACCAGGTCCCACAGCAATTTAGTCCCAAATAAACACACAGAGGTCTTCATTAATCATAAACTGGTTAGCCTATTAGCTTGGGCTTCTTATTAACTCTTATAACTTATATTAGCCCATAATTCTTGTCTGTGTTAGCCACGTGGCTTGGTACCTTTTTTGGTGAGGCAATCACATCTTGCTTCCTCTGTGTCTGGATGACGACTGCAGACTGTGTCTTTTCTTTTCTGAGAATTCTCCTGTTCTCATTGCCCCACCTATACTTCCTGCCTGGCTACTGGACAATCAGCATTTTATTAAACAAGTACAAGAGGCTTACAGGGTAAAACTATTGTCCCACAGCATACATACCATGCTCATCTTTCTGGGTCTGGATTACCTCACTCAGGATGATTTTTTTTCTAGTTCCATCCATTTGCATTCAAATTTCAAGATGTCATTTTTTTTAACCGCTGAGTAGTACTCCATTGTGTAAATGTGCCACATTTTCTTTATCCATTCTTTGGTTGAGGGGCATCTAGGTTGTTTCCAGGTTCTGGCTATTACAAATAATGCAGCCATGAACATAGTTGAACAAATGTCCTTGTAGAATGATTGAGCATCCTTTGGGTATATGTCCAAGAGTGGTATTGCTGGGTCTTATGGTAGGTTGAGCCCCAATTTTCTGAGAAAGCACCATACTGATTATTTCCAGAGTGGTTGTACAAGTTTGCATTCCCACCAGAAATGGAGGAGTGTTCCCCTTACTCTGCATCCTCTCCAGCATAAGCTATCATTGGTGTTTTTGATCTTAGCCATTCTGACAGGTGTAAGATGGTATCTCAGAATCATTTTGATTTGCATTTCCCTGATGGCTAAGGATGTTGAACATTTCCTTAAGTGTCTTCTGGCCATTTGAGATTCTTCTGTTGAGACTTCTCTAGTTAGATCTGTACCCCATTTTTAATTGGATTATTTGATATTTTGATGTCTATTTTCTTGAGTTCTTTATATATTTCCTTGAAGGTTATAGGTCTATTTAAATTGTTCACTTGGTCTTGATTTAATTTTGGTATATGGTACCTACCCAGAGAATTGTCCATTTTTTTTACATTTTTTTTGATTTTGTGGAGTACAGGTTTTTTGTAGTAGGACCTAATGATTGTCTGGATTTCCTCAGTGTCTATTGTTATGTCCCCCTTTCATTTCTGATTTTGTTAATTTGGATGTTCTCTCTCTGCCATTTGATTAGTTTGAATAATCATCTGTCTGTCTTATTGATTTTCTCAAAGAATCAGCTCTATGTTTCATTGATTCTTTGTATTGTTTTCTTTGTTTCTATTTTATTGATTTCAGCCCTCAATTTGATTATTTCTTATAGTCTACTCCTCCTGGGTGAGTCTGTTTCTTTTTGTTCTAGAGCTTTCAGGTGTGCTGTTAAGTCACTAGTGTGAGCTTTCTCTACTTTCTTTATGCAGGCACTTAGTGCTATGAATTTTCTTCTTAGCACTGCTTTCATTGTGTCCCATAGGTTTGTGTTGTACCTTAATTTTCATTGAATTCTAGGAAGTCTTTAATTTCTTTTTTTGTTTCTTCCTTGAGCCAGGGGTGATTTAATTGAGCACTGCTCAATTTCCATGAGTTTGTAGACTTTCTGCAATTAGTGTTGTTAAATTCTAAATTTAAACCATGGTGATCCGATAAGATACAGGGGGTTATTCCAATTTTTTGTATATGTTGAGGTTTGCTTTGTTACCAAGAATGTGGTCAATTTTAGAGAAGGTTCCATGAGGTGCTGAGAAGAAGATATGCCCCTTTGTGTTTGGATGGAATGTTCTATAGATGTCTGTTAAGTGCATTTAAGTCATGTCATCTGTTAGTTCTCTTATTTCTCTGTTAAGTTTCTGTCTGGTTGACCTGTCCATTGAGGAGAGTGGGGTATTGAAGTCTCCTACTATTAGTATGTAGGGTTTGATGTATGATTTAAGCTTTAGTAATGTTTCTCTTACATATGTGGGTACTCTTGTATTTGGGGCATAAATGTTCAGGATTGAGATTTCTTCTTGGTGGGTTTTTCCTGTGATGAGTATGAAGTGTCCTTTTCCATCTCTTCTGATTGATTTTAGTTTGAAGTCTATTTTGTCAGATATTAGAATAGCTACAGCCACTTGTTTCTTGGGTCCATTTGATTGGAAAGTCTTTTTCCATCCATTTACTCTCAGGTAATGTCTGTCTTTGAAGTTGAGGTATGTTTCTTGTATACAGCAGAAGGATGGATCCTGCTTTCATATCCATTCTGTTAGCCTGTGTCTTTGTATAGGTAAATTGAGTACATTGATATTAAGAGATATTAATGACTATTGATTGTTAATTCCTGGGTTTCTTTTTGGTGGGAGGGTTTGTGTGTTTTCCCTCTTTGGGGTTTGCTGGTGTGAGGTTATCTGTTACCTGTGGTTTTTTTGGGATACAGTTAGCTTCCTTGGGTTGAAGTTTTTCTTCTAGTACTTTCTGTAAGGCTGGGTTTGTGAATAAGTATTGTTTAAATGTGGTTTTGTCATGGGATATCTTGTTTTCTCCATTGATGGTCATTGAAAGCTTTGCTGGGTATAGTAGTCTGGGCTTGCATGTGTGGTCTCTTAGTGCCTGCAGCACATCTGTCCAGGATCTTCTGGCTTTCATTATTTCCACTGAGAAGTTGGGTGTAATTCTGATTGGTCTGCCTTTATATGTTACTTGGACTTTTTCCTTTGTAGCTCTTAATATTCTTTCTTTATTCTGCATGTTTTAGATTTTGATTATTAGAAGTGGGGGGGGTTGTTTTTGTTTGTGTTTTGGTCCAATCTGTTTGGTGTTCTGTAAACTTCTTGTACCTTCATAGGGATATCCTTCTTTAGGTTGGGAAAGTTTTCTTCTATGATATTGTTGAATATATTTTTTGTGCCTTTGAGCTGCAGTTCTTCTCCTTCTTCTACCCCTACTATTCTTAGGTTTGGTCTTTTCATGGTGTCCCAGATTACCTGGATGTTTTGTGTTAAGAATTTATTGGACTTAACATTTTCTTTGACCAATGAATCTATTTCCTCTATAGTACCTTCAACATTTGAGATTCTCTCTTCCATCTCTTATATTCTGTTGGTTATACTTGTCTCTGTAGTTCCTGTTCGTTTATCCAGATTTTCTATTTCCAGAATTCCCTTGGTTTGTGTTTTCTTTATTGCCTCTATTTCAGTTTTCAAGTCTTGAACTATTTGAACTGCTTGCTTCCCCTGTTTGATTGGTTTTTTCCTTGGTTTTCTTGAGTTTCTTTAAGAAATTTATTGATTTCTTCCAATTTTTTGTTTGTCTTTTCCTCCATTTCTTTGTGGGAATTTTTCATTTCCTCTTTAAGCATCTCTATTATTTTCATAAAGTTATATTCAATATTGGTTTTTTTCCTGCTTTTGGGGGTTAGGATGATCAAGTCTTCCTGTTGTATGACCACTGGGTTCTGCTGTTACCATATTACTTTTTAAATTGTTGAACTAATTCTTGCATTGGCACCTACCCATCTCATCCTCTAATTGGTGCCGGTAGTGTCTTCATTTCTTGGTCCAATCCTTGCAGTTGATGTCTGTGTCTAAGGGAGCCGCTGAGGGAGCCTTGGCCAGCTCTGTACAGTCACCGTCTCTTGGTCGGCTCTGTGCTGTCACTGCCTGTGCTTCATAGATCCTCTGAGGTCACAGGGGATGGGAGGGTTTGGGGGTGGAGTGGGCCTTGTAGTTTACAGGGTCCAATCAATGGAGGGAGGTGTTGGAGCAGCCTACCTGCAGGAAACTTGCCTGCTGGTTGACTAGTGAAGCTGAGGTAGGTGGGGGAGGGACCCAGGGTTTTGCCCCCCCGAGTACTGAGGGCCTAGAGAGTGGGATACCCAACTGACTGGCTGATCACTCACCTCTTGGTCCAATCTGTGCAGTTGCAGCCTGTGCTTCAGAGCTCCTCTGAGGTCTCAGGGGATGGGTGGATTTGGGGGCAGAGTGGGCCTTGTAGCTTACAGGGTCCAATCAATGGTGAGGGGGGGTGATGTCAAAGCAGCCTACCTGCTGGAAGCTTGCCTGCTGGCTTTTCATTGTAACAGGAGGAGCAGGCTGCTTTTGTTCCATCCCGCCTGGCTAGTTTACACCTGAAATTATCACACAGAAACTGTATTCATTTTAATGCTGCCTGGCCCATTATCTCTAGCCTCTTATTGGCTAATTCTCACATCTTAATTTAACCCATTTTGATTAATCTGTGTATTGCCACATAACTGTGGCTTACTGGCAAGATTCTAACCAGCATCAGTCCCAGGCAGGAGATCCATGGCATTCTGCCTGACTCTGCTCTTCTTCCCAGCATTCAGTTCTGTCTACTCCACCTACCTAAGTTCTACCCTATCAAAAGGCCAAGGCAGTTTCTTTATTCAACCAGTGAAAGCAACACATAAACAGAAGGACCTCGTACACCATTTCATGGTTTCTTGATGCCATTGTTCCTCATCCTGGGATGAGGCACAGCATCATGGTACTGAGCATATGGTAAAGCAGAGAGACTATAGTAGCTACATTTTTGCTGCAGATTCAAGAAGCAACATGAAGGAGTTATTTCAGCACACAGATGCACAGGATGCATTCAATCATGCAGAGAAAGTTGTGGCAGCAGGAACTTGAGGCAGCTGGTCACACTGCATGCAGAGTCAATGACTATGGCAACTCTTAGAAAGAAAACATTTCATTGGGGATGACTTACAGTTTTAGAGGTTTAGTCCATTTTCATCATGGCGGAAAACATGGTGGCATGCAGGCAGACATGGTGCTGAAGAAGGAGCTGATACTTCTACATCTTGATCTGCAGGTAGTTGAAGTGAAGACCATGATCCTAGGCCTAGCTTGAGCATGTAAGACCTCACAGCCTACCTCCACAGTGGCACACTTCCTCCAACAAGGCCACACCTACTCTATCCAACAAGGTCACACATCCTATGTTCCACTCCCTATGTGCCATATTCAAACACATGAGTCTACGGGGGTCATACCTATTCAGACCACCACAGTCAGGAAATAAAGGTGGATATCAGTGCTCACCTTGCTCTCATTTTTATGCTGTCCAGGACCCAGTCTACGGAATGGTGCTGTCTGCCTAAAGGAAGGCTCTTCACACCCCAGTTAACCTAGCTTAGGTAGTTCCTCACTGACTTGCCCAGAGAGTTGTCTCTGGTGATTGTAGATCCTGGCAAGTTGACAATTAACATCAATCATCCCAGCTTTTTATCTCTCAGTGTCCAGGAAGCAGGGAAAGGAAGAAAGATCCAGGGGCCATGGATAAGATACACATTCAAAGGCATAGCTTCCATGACACACTTCTTCAACATGACCACACCTCCTCCTAGCCCACTTCAGCTATGAACTCAACAGTGATGGGTTAGTGCCCTCATAATCAATCAATCAGTAGTGCTACCCATCAATTAATACATGAGCCTTTGGAGACATTTTATAACTAAACCATAACATCTAATTTTACTAGGACAAATTTTAAAATGTGAAAAAATATAAAATGAAGCTAAGAGTTCAGTGGATGAGTTCAACAAATACATGAACATTATTAATAAATAATTTATTTAATAAATATATTTAATGAATAAATAATAAAACTAGCAAACCAGACAGTATATCTAAAGGAATCATTCAAAATCAACCCAGAAAGAAAAGAAAAACATATATGGTAGAAGGTTAAATAGAATAGAGTATAATATTTTATAATTCCAAATGGAGATGGTGAGAGGAAAGGATAGAGAAAAAGCAATTATTTTAGTAAATAGTGTCTAAGATTTTCCCAACCAACATGCCAACTCATACAAACTCCACTTGTCCAAATTAGGATAAATATGAAGATATACATTGCATATTTATATATGTACATGTACATATGTATGGTGAAACAACAGACTCCCAAAGGCAAGAAGAACTTACACCAACAGGAGAAAGAGAAACTACCTAAAAGTCAGTGATGAATAGCGAACTTTTCACTGCAACCATGAAAGTCAAGAGATCATGGAATACTCTTTTCAATATGCTGAGAAAATGCTTGTCAGTTTATACATGTGTGCCCAAAATAACACACACACACACACAAAACTTGCTCATGCAAAATCTTCATTAGAATAAGTTTTAAAAGTTTTAAATTTGGGACAAAAGAAATGATCCCCAATGTAAAACCGAGATTAAAGATAATGACAAATAGATAAGTCTAATAAAATTTGAAATGTAATGAAACACAAGAGTACTGCCTTTGATATTATTAAAACTTTATGAATATTAACAAGAGTTTATAGGCTGGAGGCTGGATTTGTTGTTAAATGTCTGTTTGGTAGTGAAAGAAAAGTCACTGGTTGACTTTAAAATTTAATAACTTAAGTAAACAAGTAAAGTTTCTAGGGATGCCATGAAGAGCCCAGAAAGAAGAAAGATGACTTCAAAATCAGTTGATGGAAAATAAAATATGAAAATGCTATAAGCAAGAAAGAAATAGATGTATACAACAGCTTGTGTGGAGAGACAACACAGTCCTGGTTATACCAGTCGGTCTACATGAACTAAGTCAAAAGATGAGTAATTTTAGACTAGCTTAAAAGTTTGCTTAGCAATGGGCTACTGACAAGACACATATCTGAAATAAGACACAGAAATGATAAAAATCCAAGAGTATTGAAAAATTCATAGTGGTCAGATGCTAACCTAGAGAAAATTATTGTATTAACTTTAGAAAAGGAGCACAATTACAATAAAAAGGTCTAAAAATGATAAATGTGAAATTCATCTAAAATCTTTTAGTTGTCAATTTGAATGTTACTAACTGAACAATGTAAATTTGTATACAGAAAGAATACACAGGGTCTAGATAAATGGATCAACAGCTAAGAGCCCTGGCTGCTCTTCCAGAGGACCCAGGTCTGATTCCCAGCACCCACATGGTGGCTCACAGCTGTTTGTGACTACAGTGCAAGCTCATCTGATGCCACCCTTTGGCCTCTGTGGGCACCAGGCATGCATGATATGTACTTACATAGATGTGGACAGAACACCCATACACATAAAATAATTTTTCAATTTACAAAGAAAAAATAGTGGAAGCATGCTGAGACAGAAGCGACCCTGATTGCATAATGGAAGGCTTTATTATGTCTCCAGTGATTGACAGGCCCATACAGTTAATAGGTTGAACATGGATAGGATCTAAAAGTTGCTGAATGCATTCTTTCCCCCAGAGCAAATAGAATATTCATGGATGTTGACCACATCCTGGGGGATAAGTCAAGATACAACAAATATAAACAGTTTTTCTCACAGGGAGAATAGTCTCATATCAAAATGGAATTATTAGAAATTAATGACCAAAAATTACAGACAAAGCCATCATTTTTGAAAAATCATGAGACATGCTTCTAAAAAATCCATAATTTAAAGAAGAAAGTATGTCAGAAATTTGAAAATGCCTTGAACAAAGTGACAATAAACATGTGGCACACACGCTGTGTGAGTGCAGCTCACACCTGAGAGAAACTGCCTGGCCTCCCGTTCCTCCATTAGAAATAAAAACTGAACATTAATAGTATATGAGTGGTTAGAAAAAACATCAGAATAAAAATAGTAGAAGAAAATACCAAAGAAGGTGCTTTGCTCGCATATTTTACAACATCCCTAAGCTGTCTGCCTGTTGGAAGTGGAACCAGAACCTGGAGAGGACACATCAGGACTGAAGTCCTCAGAGGCTCAAGGTGGGTTGACGACAGACAGTGCTGGAAATGGTCCAGGAAGCTGACACAGATAGACACTGACATTTGCATTGCATGAGAAGGGCCAGACCCTAGGAAATTATCTGTAGTTCATGATTGTGAAGAACCCAGAAGCGGAATTTTTTGGTTACACTCTGACTCATCCTCCAGACATTTGGGCATTCGGACATTTGGGTGCTCTTTTAGCTGCTGAGCCATTTCAGGAAGTCCTGACAAGGTCATGAGTGTCTGCCAGCATCACGGACTGACTACAAAGATAGAAAGCAAGCAGAAATGAACTCACACACTCCCTCCTTATGCAGGATATAGGCAGGACTATTCTCATGATGGTGCAGAGCCCAGAATTAGAATTTGTGATTACAGCATGTTCTGTGCTATAAGATGATGTGGTTGTAGTTGTTGGAATCTCGCAAGTGTAGTCACCTAACAGAGATACAGTAAATCAATATTAGGAGTATAAAAAGGCTCATTGATATGGGTATCTACAATTAAGAACATGTAATGAATAAGTTCGTGCTATAATTTGAAAATATCAATAAACAATGCAAATTTGTGAAATGATATATTTATGAGAACTGACAGAAAAAAATCAACACCTAAACCTCTCCCATGATCATAAAAGAAATTGAATCCAGAGTTTAAAATAGTCCCACAAATAAAAACCTAGGATTAGGTTGTCTTACCATTACACACTGCCAATATCTCAAGGAACAAAACACTCCAAATGTGTAGACATTATTTGAACATCCAGAGCAGAGAAAAATGATGAGTGCCCAGCAGTAAAGCAGCTTGCATCCTCTTCTGTGGCTAAGCATCTAGTGAGAGCCCGGGTTTACAGCACAATTGTGAAAGATGTTAACAGTCCTGATGCATAAAAGAAAGTTCTCAGTTTCGTGTGCTTGTTCAATAAGAAAAAAAGGAACACACACATAAAATGTTTCTTAGATGAAATTTATGAGCTGTATGGAGTTGCTGTGTAGAAACATAAAAAGCCTTGCCTGCAATTGTCCTTACAATTAGTCCCTACAGTCGAACTCTTTAGTATGAACCCATCCTCCGATGGCAGGAACCAGAGAGATGAGAAGGGGGAGGAGAGAATGCCCCGCTGCAGCTGTGACCCTATTAGTAGTGTCTAATCTGGCAGCCAGAGGACAGGGACCTCCTTCCACCGTGCTCTCACTGTGGTGATTCGTGGCTGACTTGGAATATTCTTTATCATTTGGCCCTTTAGACATGGCCTCCTACACTGATGACTCTTAAATAGCGCTTTCGTTCTCTAGAACGATCCTCAACTACCTGCCCCTAAGACTGAATCACTGCCTTCATTTTCTATTCTTTAGTCTGAGCCTCACTCCCTTTACCTGCTGTTTCTTAGCCTCTTCATCGGGCCCTCCTGGGAGACGAGCCTCTTGCTGGGCATGATCCTGGCCCTTTCCCTGATGGAGCTGAGTATCACCTAGGATGGGAAGAAGTCTAGGTTATTGACTGCACATTTTGGCCTTTGAAGGCATACCGAATCATTCAAAGTTCTTCATGCACATAGCCTTTTACAACATAATAAAGCTGGAGCTTGCATCTGGGGGCTCTCTCTACCTCCAACCATGACCACTCTAACCCCATGCAGTCTTCTATTGCCCTGTCTACCAGTCTTCACCCCCTTGTAAACCTTTCTCTCTCAGCCATGGGGATCCCAGTTCACACCTGTCTGTGCCCCAGAAAAATCCCTACTCCACGGACATGCAGGAGAAAAGCAGCAAAAGTGGGGGAGGAGATCAAGTAGCCCTCACAATGACATCGTTACCTTGGAGCAAAAACACCGCTAGGGATCGGAGTGTGGCTCAGTTGGTGAAGTGACTGCCTAGCATAAACAGGGAAAGCTCTGGGTTTCCAGCACCACACAAACCAGTAATAACCCCCGTAATCCTAGTACACAGGAGGAAGAGGTGTGAGAATCAGAAGTACAAGATCATCCTTGGCTACATGGTGAGTTCCAGGCTAGCCTGCGATATGCCAGACCCTACCTATAAACAAATGAACAAACAAGCAAGCATATGTTCTTAGCTGCTGCAGGAAGACAGTCTGGTGTTTCTGTGCCCATTAACTAACAGAGCCAGTGCCTTTCATCACTATCTCCAGAGTTCTTCCCTTACAATCAGCCTCTACGGCTCACAGTGCTATAGGCAAGCTAGATGGTATTATCCTGACACCGCTAGGTGATTCAACATGTTTATGTTGGCCCCGAGAGTTAATTCATCCTTATGCTTTATTATCTCATTATCATAATTATTATTTTTAACAACAACTATAAAAAGAAGAAATAAATTTCGATAGCCCATAAACTATAAAGTGCTCTATATAAAGCATACAATCAATCTATCCATCGTCCACGTGACATTTATGTTATATAAACATGCTGCTGCCCATTTTAAATGGTGTTCTCTTAGGCATGTACTAACTTATATATGTATATCCCTACCAAACTCTTTATTCAACTAGTGCTCAAAATCAGCATTGTAAAGGAAGAAAGCTGACTCAGGCTAATGAGAAATCAAAGGGCTAATTGGAAGGCATTTGGGTTTTCGCCACTCTGCCAGGTGAGGCCTGGCTTTCTGGGAAGCTTTGATTTGTGTAACTGTTGTAAGAAGCAAGCTAGAGGCTTTGCACACAGCTGAGGTCATCTGCATTGCCATCTCCTGCGAGCTGCTCATGCCTTTGGCCCACTTGCCTACAGTGTTGGTAATCTCTGCTTTTAGGAGCAGTAATGCTTTATCTATCATATAATTTGAACTTCCCACCCAAGTGTGTTACCTGACTTTTGCTTTTGCTGTGAAAGAACTGCCTTGTTTGATTTTATTTTATTTGAGACAAGGTCTTACTGTAGCCGAGGCTAGCCTTGACCTCACTTGACTCAGTCGTGCCTCGAACTTGTAATCCTTCCACCTCCACTTCTTGCATGACCACACCCACCCTAACCTGCTTTTTAAAATCAAGCAACTGTATCAACCTTTCCTTTCCTATTCAGGTCCTTAAGAAAATCTGATCCATTTCCGGTTGTAGAAAACTTCATCTACATTTTCTACTTGCCTATTGGACATTTCACATTTTAATCTCTGATTTTTCTCAGAACTAATCCTGATGTAGTGTGAGGGATGGATCCATCTTGTTTTTCTCCATGAACATCCCACCACATGCTGTCTTCATCCATTTCCTGTTGCTATAGCAAAATTCTGGAGCGTGAGGGGTTTTAAAAGAGTAGATGCTTGCTTTTGTTTGTTTCACTTTCCCAAGTAGTTTCCCTTCGTGTGTGTGTGTGTGTGTGTGTGTGTGTGTGTGTGTGTGTGTGCCTGTGTTTCAAAGATGTGAGAAACTCAGTATTTGTCTTTACAGATTTGACTTACTTTGCTTAATATATTGCCCTCCAATTCCACTCCCAGAACCAGGAGAATTATCCTCGTCCCCACGATCAGTGTCACCATGGTTAACAGTGGTGTAACAGGCCACTGGAAAACTATCACTGGCTTCATGGTTCTGAAACCTTCCCTCCACTTTGACTGCAAGGCCTTTGTGGGTTCTTTGATCCATCAACTCCAACAGCAGGAAGTGCGCAACTTGGAGACCCTGCTCACACTTTTAAGATGATATTCCTAAAAAACAGACAAATAAAAAAACAAATTCTGAATTTTAAAAGTACAAATGGAATTTTAAAAGTACAAATAAGAGAGTTAAAGGCAGGAGAATCAGAGCTTCAAGGCCATCATTGGCTACATGGTGAATTTGAGGCCAGCTGGGAGTACATGAGACAATGTATTAACTAGTTATGTTTGGTTGCTCTGATAAAATTCCATGACCTAAAGCAACTAAGGAAGAGTCTATTTTGTTTATAGTTCCAGAGGACTAAATGTTCATAATGGCAGGGAAAGTTTGGTGGCAGGAACAGGAAACTGAGAGATCACATCTCAACCTTACACAGGAAGGGGAGAATGCAAGCAGGAAGCAGGGTGAAGTCATGAACTCTGAAAGCCTACCTCATTGGTGGAATTTCTGCAGCATGGCTGCATCTCCTAAAGGTTCCAAAACATCCCCAAACAGCACCACCAACTGGGGAGCAAGAGTTAAAACAGGTGAGCCTGTGGGAGACATCTCATTCAAATTGCCACAGATGCCATCTCAAAAGCAAAAATTAAATGGAAATGATCACATATGAATAACAGTGAAGAAAACAAACTACAGAAAATGAACATAGTAAAATAGAAAGAAAAATCTGTTGAAGAGATGATTATTTAAGAATTCAGCCCTGAAAAAAATGATTAAAGGAAGCAAAACTGAGTGGGCATTGTTGACACAAAAGAAACCTGTGTAAAGGTGGTCACAGTGGTACAGTGTGTTATGAGTGGAAGCAGGCAAGGCAGAGGCATGGCTTTATTTGATAACAAACCACTCTTTTATTGGTAGGTGTTCTTATATAAAGCTACAGTTTTCATAATGACATTTTAAATCAAATATACCACGTAGTCTAACCATATCACTCCCCACACCTAATCCTCTCTACTCTCAGCCTCCTTCCCTTTCTCAACATAACAAATCCTCTCTCTCTACTCTCAGCGTAAAACCATCCTCAGCTACTGGTGAGTTTTTGGAAGTTAGCCTGGGCTGAGACACTGTCTTTAAAGTAATTAATTAATTAGTTAATTGACTGGTCAGTTTGAAAAGACACGGTAAGATAATCAATTAATAAATGTCTCCCACAGAGCTAACGCTCTGCTGGGCTTTGTGCTGTCTGTCATTGACTCTGTTACTTGTCTTCTCTCTGTGACAGAAGAGCCAAAAAAGAAGCAAACATACAGGAGGTCCTCGGTCACAGCCTCAGCATAGACTCCATCATAGTAGGGAAATCATGAGAGCAGTAACTTGGGGCATTTGGCATATTGTATCCACAATTAATCAGAGAGTGAGGCCTGGAGAGATGGTGCTGAGGCTTAGCACACTGACTGCTCTTGCAGAAAACCTGGATGCAGTTCCCAGCACCCACATGGCAGCTCATGACCATCCCTGACTCCAGTTGCTGGAGACCCAACCACCTCTTCTGGCCTCCATGGGCACCGTAGACACCAGGCATGCAGATGATACACATACATACATGTGCACAAAACACACATATAAACCAAAACTAATTTTAAGAAGCAGAAAGCAATGAGTCCTAGTTCTCAGCTCCATTTTTATCCGGTCCAGGACCCCAGATCACAGATATGGCACCTACATTTAAGAGAGTCTCCTCATTATTTTTAATTTAGGATAATCCCTCACCAGCATGACTGGAGGCTAACCTAATCTTGATAATCCCTCATAAGTGTTCCCAGAGGTGATCTAAGGTGATCTAGATCTTGTCAAGTTGACAACTAGTATCGACTGTCACAATAACTGACTTATGACAAAAACCAGGAGAGAACAGAATTCTTAGCCTCATTTTGCAGATTACATCACTGAGACTCAGAAATTTGGCTCACTCATCCAGGTCTCTCGGAGAAGTGATGCACCTGACTGTGATGATAGTTTGGCTGGATCTCAAAGACTCTAAGTTACCCCTGGACTCCCAGAATGCAAGAGAACAGAGGACATTGGATGCCTCATAAGAAGGCCTTGGTGTGGGCGGTTGGTGTGGCGAGGTGATGACAGAAATAAAGAGGATAGGAAGCGGGCAATTTATGGGTACTGTTTGACCAGAGAGAGAGGTGGGGTGATTCCTTGATGGCTGGTGGTCAAGTGCCCAGTGATAGACAAGGCCAAGTGTCAGAGCTTTGGGAAAGCTTGGACTTGACTGGCGAGAGTTTCTGGTCTGCCCATTCCCTTCTGGATGGTCTACTCTATTGGAATGTTGCCATGAGCCATGACCTTCTAGAATCCATGGCATCTCAAATCCCCAGAGCCTCTAAGATGTGAGTTACCTGAAGCCTGCTAGGCCCAGATCTCTAGGTTGGTGCATACCCCCTTGTCTGAACTGCCACGTACAAGAGAATCTTGGTGCCAACCCAGAAACAATTTTTCCGCCCTTCCCCATGGTTCCAAGCAAGTATCTGAATCCACTGTGTGGCCACCCCTTTCCCAGATAGTGTGTTGTTTCCTACCCACCAGCCACACAAGAGCGCACTTCTGCAATCACCACACAGCAGCCAAACAGACACAGCTCCGCGGTACATTGTAAAAGTTTTACGGTTAGTGAAGATAAGTGCAAAATTAATCCCTAAAGAACAAAGCAATTTTTAAAAGCACATAATGAAGCAATTAGCTCAAAACGATGGGGAGCAGAAGGTAGGCACCCTCTCTCGGAGGATTGGGCTGGGAGGGGTCTTCACACCGAGGCTCTGTTCCTCGTGCTGCTCAGTGAGGCAGCCGTATGGAAGCAGGATGATGAGACACATGGACAGGATGGAAGCTAACAAAGGATTCTGGGAGTCAACTCAAAGGAAAGTTTACTTTCTGAATAATCTAAGGTCAAGGGAGGAAAGAGTCATAAAAGCCATTATTGGGGCAATCCCTAGAATTTCTTCATAGTCTGTGGATTAGATAGGAAAAGTGTGTCAACACTGAATTTCCCAATTTGGGAGAAAAGACAAAAGCAAAAGAATTAAAAAATTTAAAAGATAAATAAAACAAAAATGAAAACACAGGAGCCAGCGATTCTGTTTAAGTCCCTGGGACACCTTCCTTGTCTGTGTTTCTCTCCTTTTTCTTCTTTTCTTGCAAACAAAACAAACAGAAAAAAAAACCTTAAAATTACATTTGGGTGTGTGTGTGTGTGTGTGTGTGTGTGTGTGTGTGTGTGTGTGTGTGTGCGCGTGCGCGCGTGTGCACATGCGCACGCACGCACGCATGTTGAGGCACTTATAGAAGTTAGAAGGCAACTCCATCTACCTGTGAATTCCAGGGATTGAACTCAGGTTGTTGGCCTTAGTGGCAAGTCCCTTTACCACTGAGCCATCTAACCAGCCCTCTTCTGTCATTTCTTTAGCTGGGCTGGCCTGCTGGTTTGTTTCAGTGGCTGGAAGGGTGCTTCTTAGGAACTGTTTGATTATAGTTCTAATGCCCCAGGCTTGGAACAAGGAACAATGCCACATTGCAGGAATTGGGGCTCTTCTCCCCTCCTCTTCCTCATTTTCATCATTATTGCAATGCAGATACTGTCATGATTTCCTTAGACAAGAACCTTTCTTCTCACCAAACAGGGAGTCTGTATGAGTCTGAGCTAGGTTCTCTGCATATATGTTATGGTTGTGTAGCTTGGTATTCTTCTGGGATTCCTACCAGTGGGAGTGGGGGTGTGTTTGACTCTTTTGCCCGCTCTTGGAACTCTTTTCCTTCTACTGGGTTGCCTTGTCCGGCCTTGATATGAGGGTTTGTGCCTAATCTTTCTGTAACTTGTTATTCCATGTTCAGTGGCTATCCCTGGGAGGCCTGCCATTTTTTTTTAAAGGAGATGGAAAAGTGGATCTGGGGAAGAAGGGAGTTAGGGAAAGACAGGAGGGAAGGGAGGGGAAACTGCAGTTGGGATGTAATGTATAGGAGAAGAATAAAAGAAAAAGACATTTTCTTCTTAGGGATAATGGTATGCTATGATAAGACAGATACTTTTTTAAGGATCAAGTCATAGATGTATAATTACAAGTGTACTGTGCTTGTCAGCTCGAGCCCCCTAGCAAAGCTGCAGGAAGTGGCTGTGGTTGTACACATTTTCTTTGTTGGTATTCTGGAAACGAGAGTCTAGACCAGGGTGCAGGAGGACCATACCTGGTCAGGGGTCCCTTTCTGGCTTTTAAACAACCATCCCTCATCTTGTCTTCCCTGGCAGAGAGACAGTTTCTGGTGTCCTCTTACAAAGACACCTTGTGAATCAAGGATCCTCTCATGACATCATTTCGCCTTAGTCACCTTACTGGCTCTCTCTCATATTGTACCAGTGATGAGGAGGGAGGACCCAGAAACCTGGACTCAGTGGAAGGACTGACTGTATTTGCTGACATATTGGGTGTGGAAGAAGAGGAAATGACGATTCGGGCAAATTATAGGTTTCAAGCATGGGCTGTTATATAGATGAGGGAAGGTGAAGAAGAGATGGGGAGGAAGAGAAGGAAGTCAAGAAGTCTGGTTTGGACCAGATGAACTTGAGATGTCTGAGTGGTAAGTGAGATGGGATGGAGGCATCTGGGCAGTCTTCCCTGCGGAGGGTTACAGTCTCCTTCTGCCTTGAACAGCACCCAGCATAAGAGCCTCATAACTGAGGGTCTTACAGTGCTGATGAGCATGAAAATACTTGGTGGGTGCTAAGCCCATGCGAGATGGTGACATAAACTTCTACCATTAGCCACTGAATCCCCACAGCTGCTCTTGGAAGTGATTGTTTCGGTCTCCATTCTCCATACAAGGAAACTGAGAAGGTGAGATGAATTACCTCCAGGCACAAGTTCAGCAAATGGGAATTAGGTGATTTCGCACCAAAATGGTTGACCATGAGCCTCTGTTCAGAACCATGATGATGTCATGTTTTCCAAGAGGCATACTTCCGGCCCATTTCCTACTCTGCTTCTGAAGTATGACGTGACCTTGAACTTCAGTGTGTTCACCTGGGAAGTGATGGGGAATGGCTGGTGCGGTCCTCTTCAAATGAGCTCTTCCGTGATGCTGATTCCCTTTGTAAAGTTTGCTACTAATGTAATGTCACCTAGGTGCTTTTTGGCGAGGACATTTGTGAAGGTGCCCAAGTTGACAATTAATTTTGATATGTATTAAGGACAAAGGCCTTTCAAAGTCATCCTGGCACACAGCTGTATAGTTAGTTTTCTCACTACTGTGGCAAAATGCATCACCAAACAGCCTAAGGAGAGAATGATTTGTTTGGCTTGTGGTTTCAGGGGACTTGCAGTCCACCATCATGGCTGACTAGCAAATAGGAAGAACTTACCAGGAAGGAGCCAGGGATGACACACTGCAAAGACCCTCTCTCCAGCCAGGCCTCCCAAAATAGGAATACAACATTCAAATAGTTGAGTCTGTAAGGGGAAGTCTACATTCAACCCATAGTATCAGCTTTTGTTATCTGAATTCTAAGCACATGACAGATAAGCTTCTTATAACAAATTGCATTCTGGGTAGAAAAAATGAGTCCCTGGACTTCATTTCCACAATCTTTTTTTAAAAAATATTTTATTTATATGCATGTGTTTGTGACTGCTAGTGAACCATATGCAATAAGATGCCCTCAGAGGCCACAAAAGGGTTTCCTATTCCCTAAAACTGGAGTTGCAGATGGTTGTGAGCTGCCTGCTGTGGGTACTGGGAACTGAACTCAGATCCTCTGCAGGAACAACCAATGCTCCTAATGGCTAAGCTGTCTCACCTGTTCCCATCTCTACCATCTTAATAATAAATTGGGGAGCCCCACTGGGACAAACCTGGTGGGGTACCTGGGCCAGATTTGTGCATTTGATGCCCAGTTCCAGGATCTGACTTCTACCTGCCCCATCTTAGTGACACCAAAACCATTTGTCATCAGACTGTGCCCATCCTAGGAGTAACAGAATGTATGCGTCCCTCCTGTGCTCCTGGTTGCTCTGGTTTCAGAAAGGCTCCTCCAGGCTTACCATGGCAATTGTCTTGGTATTGACTCAGAGGCATCCTTTGGGGAGGAGGAGCATCTGCTATGGACAGCCAGTTTGAATGTGATTGGGACAGGCTAATGAACCATTCATATGTGTGGGATTTGTTTCTGATTAGATTAAGCCTCAGAGAGAGGGAAAAAACAGACACTGATTAGAGACATAAAAAAGGAAATGCTTTAAATGAGTAAGTAGCTCATCTTCATATAGCAAAGTAGAAATTAAACACAGTCCCTAGGTCTGCTCTGCAGAGCAGCTGGATGGATGGATGGAGAAAGCAGTTCACAGAGGAAGGTATCTCACAGCTACTGAAAGGGCCTTAACCCAAATACAAAAAGTAAATAAATGGGCCCCGTTAGATGGGAGAAGTGACTCCTTACCAAGGATGGGTAAGGAGGTTTTATTTGACTGTTTGGAGGTTGGTCCTTGACTTCCTGGAACATTCAAACTCAGCACCAGGGATGATAATGAGGCCAGAGATTTTGGTTCAAAACAAAGATGTGACTAGAGGAGTAGCTAGCCGTGTGGGAAGGGGCCGCTTGGCCTTTAGCTAATGGTCTCCCTCTGCTCTCAAGGTTTCGACTAGAGCTTTGTTCTATGGAAATACCTTAACTAATCAAGTCCCTCACCAGGATCTTGTAGCCGGATGCTCTGAGGGTCAGCCCCAGCTAACATCTGTATCTCCTGGCCAAGGGCTGCAACCGTGGTTACAGACCAGGCCTCAGCAGCTAGCTCACTCTGTCGTTAACATGACTGCCGCATGGCTACTGTCAATAGCTTTCTGGGTAATGTGTGGCTGTGTGTGATCTCCAAGCCACAGCCTTCTCTCCTTTCACCCAGCTGGGTTTTCCTTTGGTTTTCTGCTTTGTTTCTAACCCTGTTCCAGATTCTAGTCAGTAGCCTCTTTTGCAGGGGTCCTGATACTCTCTTTGAGCCTCAGATACTAGACCTTACTGTCTGTGTTTTCGGCCTCTGAGTGGTCTCATCACCTTGAATTGGGATGTCTACTTGCTCCCTATGCTAGGACCTTCCTTCTACAAAGTCAGAATTGAGTTCCTGTACCATGGGGCCATTCCTCTCTTTATATATAGGAAAAATCACAGATTACAACATCAGAGTCCAACCTCAAAGATGCCCCCAGAAGCTCATTGTCTGCTCATACCACAGCCTTCATTCAGATAGTGACTTAGTGGTTCTGGTTGTTTCTTTTAGGGGTTCACTGTCTTTGAACTTCAAGGTCTCTCTAGCTTAGATGTGCAATGGATAGGTTGGCTGGTAGAAGAATGCATCATGACAACTCCCAGCGACATGGATACCCTCCAGCCTGGCCCAGGGAGCAGCAGTGGATACTCTGCAGCCTGGCCCAGGGAGCAGCAGTGGATGCTCTCCAGCCTGGCCCAGGGAGCAGCAGTGGATGTTCTCCAGCCTGGCCCAGGGAGCAGCAGCGGGCATTTCTTCTTTCAAGTTGTTGGTGTGAGCTGCTCACAGTCCCTCCAAGGGAGCAACAGATGCCCTTGAGAAACAAGCGCCTCTGCCATACCCTTGGAAACACCCTCACCCCACAATATGTTCAGGTCTGTCATATCCCCTTTCAAGTAGGAGACGTGAGGTAGCTGTGGGTAAGCATTGCTTTATCCAGACTCAGGAGAGCTGCCTTGAAATCTCCATAGCCATGCACAGGAAAAGAAGCCCTAGAGGAATTCATGTCCTGGGCTTCCACAGCCTAATAAGACTGGTCAGAGCACTGGGCGCTCAGGAGAGTGGGGGCCTCTGCACATGCCTGGCCGGTTTGCTGAAGCCGTGCCTCTTCACGTGTCCCAAACTGGCTTCTGGGTTTCCCTGAAAGTAGGAAGCTGTTTCTGCACAGCCAAGGCCCTGCAAAACAGCTCTCAGACGTTTGGGTCGAGCTCATCTCTCCTTGGTTTTCCTGCTTTCTGACGATTCTGAAGTGAGTCCTTTGTGATGGGAACCTGACTGAGTGTCCCTTAGGACTGATCCAAGCATTCAGACCGTTCAGGGCACCAACCGAGAAGCCGCGCCATGTTTCCAAGGAGCAGGCAGCTCTTTGGGAATATTCGTTGCTGGAGAAACTGGGACCCCAGGGAGTGTTCTGTGAGGTCTGGTGGAAGAGCAAGCATGGCCAGGTCTTATAACTGTTCCCTAATGCAGGAGCACACAGAGGTAAATTAAACCATTTTATTAAGGGGCTGTGATGAAAAGGGACAAACTCACAAAATACAGAGAGAGGCTGAAGCTGCTGCTTATCCCATGCTGTCTTTCTGCTGCTCTGGGTCTCCCCTTACGCCAAGCAAGAGCCAGAGCAAGAGAGTGAGCTTGCTCCTTCTTCCAGCTTATCAGTCCCCACATCGCCCCTTGGACCACACCCTAAGGGCCAGCACCCCAAAAGTAGTGGCTGAGTAAATTCCCACAACAGATCCCCTCTGCTTTAAACTAAATATCTGCCCTCGGAAACCTAGGGCAGTGCCAATGAAGCACACAGAACAAAGCCCAACTTTGATCCATCATTAATAGAGCAAATATTAGTTGAGTGTCTCCCACATGCCTGGCTCTGCATGGGCCTTGGAGTAAGGCAGAGGTGAGTCTTCTCCTAGAGTTGGCCATTGTGGGTTAGTGACAGGAAAGGAAAACAAACAAAACGTATAGTCTCACTGATAGGTGAGACTGTGAATGAAAACTGTGGAGAGAATTTCTACCCATGTTACTGATGTCAAAAGGTGACAAGGGGGCTGGGTAGAAAGCTCAGTAGTTAAGAGCACTAAATACCCATGCAGAGAACTGAAGTTAGTTTCCCAGCATCCATGTCAGGTGTCTTACAACCATCTGCCACCTGTAACTCCAGCCCCAGGGTACCCAATGGCCTCTTATGACCTCCTCAGGCAAAGCATCTACACTCATGCATTTAAAAATAAAATAAACCCTTAAATGAAAAAGTTGTCAAGGATGTGAAACAACATGCATCTCATTTATGCTGGTGGGAGAGAGATCAAAAGCCATCATTTGAAACAGCCCCTCCTTCCCACGGGAAAGTTGACTGTGTACCTCACTTGTACTGGATACACACTGCTGTGGCAAAATGCACAGAGTGATGCCCACTCAAGCCCCTGGAGATGTGTACAAGAGTGTTCCCAGGAACTATCCACAACACTGGAAGCAAGCCTGCCAACCAACAGGGGAGAATGCATAAATAAATCAGTGTGTATTTATAGAATGGGATGCTGGGGTGAGGAAAATAAGTGAACTAAGAAGAAAATGGCACATGCAGTGGTTCTGTTTATATAGTGTTCAAAAACAGCAGTGTGTGGGTTAAATTGATGGTAAGAAAATGATTACCCAACTTCAGGATACTGGGTTACCTTTGGATAATTTTCTAAGAGATTGCCAAGGAAGCATTGTTTCTGAAGACAGGAGATATGCCGACGTTTATATAGTGCACATTTAAACTGTACACAGGGCCAGTCTCCTCTCTGTTTCTCTCTCTTCCTCTTTCTCTCTATTTCTCTCTGTGTCCTCAGAGGAAGTATAAGGAATGTTCATGGAAAGGTCATTTAATCAACATTAGGGTGTCCGGGGGAGGTAGATGAGAATTCCAGAGATGTGTTATATTCTCACGGAGAAGAAGCAGTTCCAGGGACAGGGGTCCATGAACATGGTCTACCTCGGGAACTGAGAGAATCTAGTGTAACCAGCTATAGAGTGGGTGATGGTGTATCCAGGGAACAGAAGTGTTCTCTCAGGGATCCTGAGAGTCTGATTAGGGAGTGTGATTTTTGTCTAGAAACTAAAGATTTTCAAATTCTGTAGACTTTTGGACAGAGGCTATCTCTGCACTTATGCTGTCTTCACCTAGACTCCTCCTCTGCCTCATGTACCTGATCTTGGCTTGCTGATCTTTAGCTTTGCTCAGATCTAACCTCTATTTCCTTATTTTTTTTCCCCATTCAGGTCTGTGACTGGGTAAGGGTAGTGAGATACTGTAGTTGGCATTTTCTTTGGGCCACCAACCAGCTCCCAAACAAAGACACAGAGACTTATTATTAATTATGAATGCTCGGCCTTAGTTTAGGCTTGTCCCACCATTGCTGGGCCCTAATATCTTCCTTGGGGGAGAAGGGGAGAAGACATGACATCAGTGACATGGACACTGGGAGTCTGGTGAAAGAGATACAGCAGACTCATTCATTTAGCAATGGGGAAAGCCTTATATACCCTCTCAGCACCCAGGCATTCCAATCTGTTGACATCGTGTGGTCATCCCTCACTGGCTAAGCAGTATCAGAATCCCTGACAGCACCAGGCAGACTCCAGGTGGCTCCTCTTGGCATGGTAGGCCTTAACTTCCTGCATCCCACTAGCTCTTCTAACCTCATTCAACCTGTTTCTATCCATCCACATTTTACCTTGGGGCTTCTTACCTTCCTCTTATTCTGTACATCCTACTCTCCTGCTTCCCCCATGCTTGCCTGGCTGGCCCTGGTGTCACTCTGCCATCTCTTTTGCTTTCTTCCTCATTCTTCTCTATCGAGCCTAGATTCCTCCTCTACTCATTCTCTCTGCCCAGACGTCCTGCCTGCACCTCCTTCCTAACCATTTTTATTAGACCAATTAAGATGCCTTAGGAAGGCAAGGTAAACAAATGCAACACATCTTTACATAGCCAAACAAATATTCTGTAAACAAATGCGACACGTTTTTACATAGTTAAACTAATATTCCACAACAAGATACCTATGGTACAAAGTTGAACAACACCCTGAAAGTGAGGGTCATGTCTGACTTGTCCATATTTCTGCTTACCTACATCTCTGACCCCTAAGTTAGTCTCAAATTGAGTCTCTGGTCCTCCCATACCCTTCTCAGGCCTTAGCCTTGACTGAATTAATTTCATCATCCTCTTCCCATCCTTCCCAGTTTGGGCTTTCCACTGCTGTCTCAGATTTTCACGGCCAAATTAGTGAGACAGCTGCACATGAAAAGATTAGCCACATCAGCCAAGAAATCAGGACCACGTGAGTGATGGTACTCTTATGTTCAAAGAATTTGGAGGAATGGAGCCAGGCTGGCTTTGGATGGATGGAGAGTAGGGAAGGAAGTTTTATGGGCTGAGAGAACTGGGGCAACACTGTTCCAAGAAACAAAAACTCACAAGGAGACACAAACCAAAGGGGCCATGGTTATGAGGTGCAAGGCTGGGAATGTCACTACCCACTAGTCTACCTTACCCATGTTAGTACAACTAATACATTGTTCTTTCCGTGGAGAGAGCCTCATGACCCTCAGTAGGCCCGGGCTGAGATAATAGCTCAGTCAGTAACGTGCTTGCATTTTGAACATGAGGACCTGAGCTTAATCTCCGAAACCCAGGTTTAAAGAATATGTGTGGTGGCATGTGCTTGTCATGCCACCTTAGGATAACCAGTGAGCCCAAGTCTCAGTGCTAGACTGAGTGTCATAAAACAAGGTGGACAGTGCCTGAGAAACAGTACCTTGGTTGATTTTTGACATCTATGTACATTCATATAAACACATGATCCCACACATGCATGCACCTGTACATATACACAGGCACAAAGGCACTCATGTGCACACACACATACACGCCTACATACACAGATACACACATGCATATTCCTACATACATGTTTACACACAGAGACACAAACAAAACAGACACATGTACCCCCCCACACACACAAAAACACACACACTCACAGAGAGAAAGAGAGAGAAAGTCCTTCTCAACAGATAACATGAAAGCAAATGGACTGAACATAAAAGCACATGAAACCATCTTGTTGTCCCACCTCAGTGTCTCCCAACAGTGACTCAGGCTGTGGCTCTGTAAGTTGTGTCTCAACGCCCAGTCATCATTTGAGGTATGAGACTTCTCAAAGTAAGAGTGGAGGGATCTAAAGAGTCACGGAGCTTGTCAACCCCATTTGATAGCTTGGTGAAAGTAATGATTAGTACAGGAATGTTGATTATGGAAGTGGCACAGACCTCACCCTTTGCACCAGTAACTTTTGTCTTGGAGAGAGAAAGAGACCTAACTCTTCCTGAGACCCCTCAGCAGGGCTGGCTTTGCTGGTGAGCAGTATTCATATTGAATTTCCCTTAAGTCCCCCAGTAACCCTTATTCCCAGTAAAAAAGCAACTGGCAACCGTAGACAAGTACAACTCGGTGGCTTATATGCGGCAGGGTCAGGATCTGTACCCTCTCCCACCAGCCTCTAGAAACCTGTGCTTCTTTGCAGCCCCACACTGAATCCTGAAGCCTTTTCAGAGCTGGTAACAAGATCAGGGTTTTTCAGGATGGGTTGGCAGTGAGGGCTCTCTCCTGTGAAGCTGTTGTTCACACTCTGCCTTGGGCTCTCTTGGTCACATCTGGAGATCAGGGCCAGCATCTCCTCCGGAGGCATAGCCAAGCGTCTATGAGGTTTGGAGCCTCTGTCAGGAGTACCCAGTTGCACAGGAGAAAGCTGTCGCTATCATCCACGTGCATGTGATGGCTTCCCAGGTTTCACAATGTTAATTTAAGCTCTGTAGTCAAAGTAAGTCTCTTTGGTGGCAGTAGTTTGCACTTTAATGTCAACAGTCAGCTGAAAAACCACCTGGGTTTGAAGGAAGTCACTGTGTTCAGTAAAATCTGGCTACATTTTATGCTTGTGACCTTTATTTGGGCATCCAGATGAGCTAGTTAAAACTGTGTCCCTATAGTCAGTGAAAGCCCAGGCCCCTCAAATTCACTTATTCATCTAACAGTTATTGAATAGATACCAAGAAGCAGGCCTGGTATATACAGTGGAAAACACACAGACATACCCTTGCTTTTGTAGAGGTTACAGTCCAATTCTTAAAGACAAATATTTAAAGAATAAGTACATACACCAAAATATGAATGTTTTATTAAGAAATGTGGACACTAAGGGTGTTCCAAGATGGTCTAACCTAGTAATGGTGGGTCAAAGAAATGGTGAGTTGGCCAGCAATTATTCTAGGCAGATGGGTAAGCAGGGCTGTGAAGGCAGAAGCTGGAAGGGGCTTGATGTGGTCTAGGATCATTTTTCTCAATGGCCATCAGAGAAGAAGGGACCCACCCTGGGGTTGGCATGTTGCCTAATGTCCCCAGTATCTGTAGACTTATTACACAGCCTCACCTTAATGTGACTCTTGCTTACCTGTTACCTGTGACCTCTTGGTCTTTTTTTCTCTCTGCCACTCCTTCGGTACACACCTCTCCTCTCCTCTCCTCTCTTCATGGACCCTCCCCCCCCGAAACTCACCTTTTCTCCAGTGGCCCTGCTTCTATGAACCAATCTTTTCTGTGCACATCCTCTAACTGACCTGTGACTTGCCACTGGGCGTTAGGTATTCCCTGTGCCGAGGACAGCTTTCCCATTTCCTCATCCTCTGCCTGCCCCCAACCGCCATGGAAGCTTCCTGACACCACACAGCTCGAATACAAGTGATTTCTTTTCCTAACACTGCTGAGTATCCCAGAGAGGATCTCTAAGGGCATCTGTGAATAAGACTTCAGAGGTTCTCTTGGGCCAGCAGAGCCATTTGTCACCCAGGAATAGATAAGCACAAGCCTTTTCTAGTTGACTTCAGTGTCATTGGCAGGGTCCGAAAGTTGATGTGTATACAGGCCAAATCTACACTTTCCACTCCAAAGACCAGATGCTGCCAAGAGCTCGCAGGCCACACCTAAGGCGTGTGCTATCCCTCCATGGACAGGCTCAACAGAAGGGAAGAGACTGTGGGTTCCCTGAGTAAACAAGGGCTCCCACTCTCTGAGGAGCAAGTCTTACACCCTTCTCTGCTGCTGTGGTCACCTGACCTTGGCAGCCAATTTACTCATCAAAAGTGAATTGCAGAAAACGTCAAATGACAGCAATCTTAATAATGATTATAAAACAAAGGCACAGACCAAGAGTCCCAGGAACTACCATGTGACTTGATTAGGCCAGAGTTTGGTCCAGAGGCACCATTCCTGTGGTACCATGGCAGGACGAACACTGGTTGAGATGCCCTGCCCTCGTGCCTGATTGCTTCCCTTCATCCATCACCTTCCATGTGATGTCCATGACACAGCAGGCACAGGGCTGAGCACCTCCCACGCTGCATCACACACTCTTACTGGGCGGAGTGGGGCTTCAGGAGGGCATGCAACCTGCCAAGGTACACAGCAGTTTCAAGCAGAGGTCAAATTTTGAATCCCCTTCTCACAGACATCAAAGCTGTGCTGTTAAATGTAATGTTCGGCTCCTAGCCTGCCACTGTCCCGCCTTTTCCTGGGAAACCATGATCTATTCTGAGAACCACTTAGAAGTACATGTCAGAAGGAAAATTTGATGAGGGGCATAAAGAGCATTTCAAAAGAAGAGAGATGATTAAACAAGCAGTTGGTGGGAGGGGAGGAGATGGGACCACAAAGCAGAGTGTGGGGAAGTGCCTTTGAACCTATCCTGAACACTGAGTTTAGGAAGCTGGGTAGAGTGGAAAACCTCATTAGGTGTGCTGAAGTCTAGCTGATGAAAGAAGAACTGAGTGTACTCAGTGTGCTCATTGTATCCACTGTGCTGGGGAGCACCATTTAAGGTGGGGATAGGGTGAGTGGTACCACCAACCTGGCTCTGGTTACCGTGGCAGGCACACACTCTCTTAAGGACAAATGGCAAGTTGACTCTGAGAAGCAGGACTCCCGACAGAGCGTGGCAGTGAGCAGCCGCCTGTTTCGCATTGTTGAAATACGTTGAGCAGTAGCCTCATTCCAGCTGCAGGGAAAAACTTACCCTGGCACTGTGTGTTGTCAATAATGCAGCCACAGGATTCACGGGTTATAAGGGCAAAGTGCCCTAGAAATGGCACTGTCTCTAGGATAGGTGAGTCCTAGCAGGAAAGGGCACAGCCCGGAGACTGTCACGTTCCCTCTCCTGGCCCTCAGAGTCAACTCCTGGAGATGCCAACTGCTCTTAAAACAGGGTCACCCGTGAGGAGCACCAGCTCTGCCTCAGCTTTGGGAGGCAGGCAGATCTTTGTGTTGTTAATGCCAGCTGTGTGCTTTTGGATAATCAGCCTTTTTCAGTTGTTTCTCACCTGGAGTTGGAGAGGACAGCAGTGACCTCACAGGCTGCTCTGAGGAGTCTCCGTATAATTTGTGTGGTTGTGAACAGGTTTGACCAAGGTCTCATAACGTGCCAGTGCATTGTGTGTCATCAATTTAGTCTTCCCCAGTACCTCATGATCCCCGAGGAGACAGAAACGTAGGCACAAGTGAGTCAAGGTGACTGTTCAGGGTCACACAGCCAGTCTGAAGCAGAGCCCAGAGCTGACCAAGGCAGACTGGTTGCGAACCTCAGTCGACAGCAGTGCATTTAATTGCCTACTCCTCAGCTCCAGCCTGCCCCCAGTGTATACCCCAGGCCTGAAATGTAGCTGTCACCCAGTAGGAATTCTTGTCTCCTTTTATTGACCCTGAATAGTATACTAAGGGACAAATGATCAGATTTCCTTCCAGTAGCCATGGCGATGGAGATCTTATGACACTGATCGGAGGGGGGAGGGGGGACTTCCTATCAACACAGCCAATTAGATAAACCTAAATCTTGGTCAGATTCTGTATCAGGACTTATTGCTGTTTGTGGAATAAGTGTCAAACACGGGAAGGTTCCCTGGCACACTGCCAAGTGAGAATACTGAGCAAATAACTCCCACTGTCACCAAAAGTCTGGAGTGCTTCCCCTCATGAGCCCATGGAAGAAGGGACAGAAGTGAAAGTACCTGGCTCTTTCTCAGTAGTTGTCATTGACTTTTGTCCAGTCTTTGAAGGTCCATTTGAAGATGGACTTCTGAGCTGGGAGTCCCCAGTAGTCCCTTCCTGTTAGGTACAGAGACCATCGTGTGGTGGGATGGAGTGCTAATCCAGCGATAAGGAGAGGACAGCGCAACTCTCTGATCTCAAATGTCTGGTCTCTCTGGCTACATGGGGCTCATGGATGGAAGGAAATGGTACATTAATTCTCTCCAAATAAACTCATGGCAATAGGAACCAAGCTGTGAATTAATTACTTAATATACCTACTGCGGAAGGAAAAATCGGACTCAGCTCACTCCCTCACAGCAGTGTGGGGAGAGAAGGCAGAGAGAGCTGTGTTTCTCTCTGTTAGTGTTGAATGAGGGCCTGCAGCTTACCTTGCAGAAGAACTGATGGGCACACCCTTGTCTTCACAGGTGTGGCAGTGTGGTGGGAGCGTGGAAGTCCTGCCCTGCTCTAGGATTGCCCACATCGAGCGAGCCCACAAGCCCTACACAGAGGACCTCACCGCTCATGTCCGCAGAAACGCCCTCAGGGTCGCCGAAGTCTGGATGGATGAATTCAAAAGCCATGTCTACATGGCATGGAACATACCCCAAGAGGTAGGGAGCCTGGATGGGTCTGGATTTCCAGACTGGTGAGAAAAACATTCTGAAACAAAACACTAGACCCGATTTTTCTTCCCGGGGACTCGCAGAGTCTCATTGGCTGTGCCAGACTGTTAACCCTATGCTTCCTACATAGGGAAGACGCTGGCAAGTGTCTCCAAACCATTTCTTCCCCACCTCCATCAGCATGCTTGGAGGGGGCTGTGTTCTCTCAGAGCTTCAATGGTTTTGTTTTAAATAAATTAAAAAGCAGGATTAGCTCGGGTTGGTACAGTGCTGGCCCAGCATGCATGAAGCCCTTGGTTCAGTCCCCAGCACTGCATAAAACTACGTATGGTAGCTCAGGCCTGTGATCCCAATACTCAGGAGAATCATAAAGTTCAAGGTCATCCTTGGCTACATAGTGAGTTTGAGACTAGCCTGGGCTACATGACACCTTATCTCAAAATATATAAATAAATAAAGTTGGATCAGATGACTCTAAATTTCCTTCCTACTCCCAGCTTCCCTGATGTCTCATGGTTCAGGATCATGAATATATTAATACAACAATAATGACTGTGGAATCACAAAGGACACTTGAATCTCTGTATAGACTGGATTCAGGCATCTCTACCAAACAGAATAAGGAAAATCTATGCATCTATGGGACTTCTTGAGCCATGTGGATGCAAATGAGATACATTCCCACAGGGATCCTCCATCGGAGAAGACAATTACACGGAGATTTCTGACCTTCACAGAGCCCCGCCCTTGCTTGCCACTGTCCTCTACCCTTCCAGTCACTTGTGTTAAGATTGTCTTCTCGATTTGTTCGCCTTGGCGCGTGACATGTGGAAATGACTTTCAAAGGCTGAGTTGGCAGAACCCAACAGATGCCAGCTGCGACACTCCAAACCTGCCTGCCTGCTTGTCTGCCTGGGCTCTTGGCTTGTGCTGCCCTCTGTGTGACAAGGCTGACGGCATGGCCTCTCTCCTTGCTCCCAAGCCTGGGCTTTCCCCTCGGCAGATCTTCAGATCTCACTTCTCTCTGACAGCGGGATCTTTGTTTAAAGTTCCAGAGGAAGCCCTGTACCCTGTTCTTCCACCATCCCCATGCTTCTCTGGCTGAATTATTTAAAAAGCAGACTGAGCCTGGAGCGGCAGCTCTAGGCAAGCTCTCTTCCCAGATGGAACCCAGGGCCTCGTGCATGCTAGGCAAGCACTGTACTAACTGGCTACCCGCTGGTCCACCATGAGGGAAAGCGATTTGAATTTCATCACCCCACCATCAGTGGGGAGGAGCCAAGGCCCTCAGGGGAGGTTGGTCAAACTCCCTATTGAATCCCTGGCAGGAAAAGGATTTCCAGGGAAACCTCCATGTTTCTAGATTCCTATGAGGCTGTGGGCGTTAGAACTTAGTATCCCACTCAGGAAGCTGAGCCCCACCGTGGGTATCCCTAGATGCTAAAAATGGTTTTTCTCCAGTGAACAGCATACTCTTAAGGCTCCGTGTGGGGCCAGAGTCCTGCTCACACTCTGCCCCCTTCTCTCTGCCCCCACGAAGCCTCAGAGCTGCCAGTCTTCCCTATTACAGCAAAACTTAGTGGAAGTTACTGTCTGCCTGAGATCCCTCTGAGGGACTGGCACTAACCAAATGAGAGCAGGAGAAGGAAGGGAGCGAGGTGAGATGCGGAAATGTCCAGGAGAAAATCTTAGGTAGAGGAAGCAAGGCTGGTGTGTTTTCTATTGGCTGGGAGGATGGCTCCATTAGTAAATCATGCCTTGCAGCCACAGGACCTGAATAGATTCCCAGAACCCACTAAAGGAAGCTGTGTGTGGCGGCACGTCTTTATAATCTTCCCAGTGCTGGGGAAGAGACTGGCAGATCTCTAGGGCTTACTGGCCAGTCAGCCCAGCTTACATGTTGAGTTCCAGGTCAGTGAGAAACAATGCCTCACAAAAAAGGTAGATGCCGTCTAATGAGTGACACCTGAAGTTGTCCTCTGACGTGTGCTCAGACACATACAAACCAGCTCTCCTCTCCCCCACCACCACCACGTGCACATGTGTGCACCCCCTTTCCTTGCATCCCCTGTTACTTCCAGATACCAAATTCCCTCCTTTAAGACTCTGGAGCTTTTGTGGGGCCAGGATTTTCCTGTTCCCACCTACTTCTCCAGGCACATCCCAATGTCAAGTCTGCCTTTGTCAAAGTCATCCTGGACAGGCCTCTTGACTACATAATCTCCTGGACATTTAAACATCCTCTACCTGGGGCTGGAGAGACGGTGCATCATGAGGACTGGAGTTTAGATCCCAGCACCTGGGTTACAAGTTGGGTGTCCCACAAACACCTGTAATAGCAGCTCTGAGGGATCCAACAACCTTTTCCAATCTCTGTGTGCACTCACACACATTCAAGTGCATACACACATACACACACACACAACACAAATAAAATAAACAAGTAAAGTTTTAAAAGACCTCTCTTAACCTACAGAATTTTTTCCTTGAGATTTTGTGGTCCCCAAGCTCTTGGGTTCCACACTCTTAGATAGCCTCTCTCCCTCAGGAGGTCACCTCTTTCTCCCTTAGGGGTTCGTCCTCCCTCTGCTGTTGTGCAAATACTCCCCAGAGATATAGCCTTCATCAACCTCTCATTACACTGCCTCTCTCAGTAATGTCCTCTGCTCTTGGATGTGATTGTAACACCCATATGCTGACAGCTTTCTAATTACTATCTCCAGTCCTGCTTGTGGACTGGCATCTCTGGCAGCCAGCTGGACACCTCCTGCTGCTGCCCTCGCTGGCACTCAGGCTGAGTCTGACCGCAGATAAGCCTGTCTTTTTCCACCCAAGCCAGCTCCTGTTCTTAATCGCCTGTCTCAGTTCCTGTTCCCATCTGCCAGATACCTGGCTGGATCCTGCTCACAGTCCTTTCTTCCTCCTCTCTTGTTATCCCAGTCTGTCCATCACAGAGCCTTTCTGTCCAGTCACATCTGAGCTCCGGCCCTGCCCATTCAGGCTTCAACTGATTGCCTTGTTTCAAGTCTTTCCCCCTTCAATCTATTCTTTCTAAACGATTTTTTGATTGCCTTTCCTTAAAATCTATGAAGGACTCTGCACGGTGTACCAAGGCAAGGGCAGGTGTAGCATTTGATTTGTGTGTGAGATTCCTAATCTCTCCTCTCTGTGGGTACCTCCATGTGCACCCCCATAATCCTTATTTGGGCATGAGGTCTTGCTGCTTCTCTACCCTGTGCTTGCTCATTTGTCCTCTCTACTTGGCATTACCTGCCCTTCACCTCGTGCCCTACTCCCGTTCCTACCAAACCTCCATCCTTACAGACTTAAATCTTGTGATTCTTCATATAGGAAGCTAACCCCAGCTGAGAAATGTCCTTCCCCAACATGCCTCTGCTATCACTTGGCTAGCCCCTCAATGATCTTTTTGTCTGCAATCTCTCTTATTAGACCAGTGGCTCTCAAATCTGGCTGTACGGGATTTAGCTCAGTGGTAGAGCGCTTGCCTAGCAAGCGCAAGGCCCTGGGTTCGGTCCTCAGCTTCAGAAAAAAAAAAAAAAAGACAAAATAACAAAAAAAAAATAAAATCGCTCTACATGAGTCCTAGTGATTACAGTTGAACTGGTGTGGGTGAGGAATCCAATGTCCATCTAGAGCTGGGAACTACCAAGATAAACTGTGGGCTCCCTGTGAACATTTTGATGTACGTGTTTGTACTACAGTATATATAGCATAAGACAGGGTGAGTGGTAAGGGCTCAGTGGAACCTTACTGATGTTTATTAATGGGTGCGACAGCCTGGCTATGTGTGTGGTCTCTTTACCCCTGGCCAGCGGCTCCCAGAGCAATACTGTCATTCAGCTGAATAGAATCCCATGGAAACCTTACAGAAAATACTCCTCTGGGCCTCATCCCTAGAGATTCAGGTCAGCAGTCTGTGGATGTGCAGAACCTGTTGGAGTCACAAGATGATGGTTTAGGGAGCCAGAACTCAGTTCATCTTTTAGATTCACCTCAAGCATTGGGCTCTAGGAAGCTCTCTTTGTCAGCTCGCCTGGCCCCTGCCTCACCCTCCTGTTCCCCAGCACTCCAAGCTGGATTACAGGGCCTTGACTCTATTCTCCCTTACTCTCCGCTTCCTTTCCTGCCTCACACAGTGTGCAGGGAGTTTGTCTGCATCTCTCAGACTTCCCTTGCAGGCATAGACTCAGACGTGTTCCTGATTGTCTACGCAGTAACTGACACACAGCAAACAGGCACTCCATAGTTGACAAAGAGGAAGGTGTGACTGCCACCTGCTCTTCGTGTTCTCCTGGGAGCATCCCGGCTATCATCACCCCAGTACCAGTGACTCAAGGACAGGCACATCTTTACCCATTTACTTCCCCTCTCATCTCTAGAAACCACTGCAAATTCAGAGCCAAAGCCCTTCAGCCCTGCTCAGGTGGTGCCTGGAGAGTCCTATCAGTTAACACGCATCAAGACTCTGGTCAGTACTGGCTCAGCACCCAGGAGGCTCTAGATAAATGTTAACTCTTGTCATTGGTGCTATTACTCATACAAATGAATTCTTTGCCAACTCTTACCTGTTACCCTACTGAGTCCTCCCCTGGGCCATGCATGCATGGAATAGAGTTGTCGTCTTCACCTCCACCCTCACTACCACCTTCGGTCCTAAACTTGAGAGACCAGAGCATTCTCCAGCAATGCATCCTCAGCACATGCCTCCTCCAGCACGTCTCCTCCAGCACACACCACCTCCAGCACACGCCTCCTCCAGCACACACATCCTCCAGCACATGCCTCCTCTGGCACACACATCCTCCAATACACGCATCTTCCAGCACACGCCTCCTCCAGCACACACATCCTCCAACACACACATCCTCCAGCACACGCATCCTCCAGCACACACATCCTCCAACACACGCATCCTCCAGCACACGCATCCTCCAGCACACGCATCCTCCGGCACACGCATCCTCCGGCACATGCATCCTCCAGCACATGCCTCCTGCCACTTTAGTTGGAAATCAGTTTGCCTGTCAATACACAGAAAGCCAGCCGGGAGCAAACATCTGTATTTCCTTCTGCAAAGTTCAAGACCCCTCCCAGCTGCCGCTTCTCCTGCCCAGGGGTATGATGCTTTGTTGGTGACCTTTCTTTGAGGCACCACATGGAATTTTGTGGCTTTGTGGCAGAACCACTGGGTCATTTCAGGGTAGTCAGCTTTTGATTTGTTTCCTAAGACTGCCCAAACAAATTAGCCACAAACGTGGTTGTCTAAGACAAAACAGAACTTTTTTCTCATAGATCTTGAACCCATAAATTCAAATCAAGGTGCCAGCAGACCTCCAGTGGCTACAGAGGGTCAGCCACCCTTTTCAGTCTCTTCCAGCATCTGGAGGCTCCTGGCTTTCCCAGTCTTTCAATTCATCACTTCAGTCTGCTGTGTCCTGTGTAGGCCCCTCCTTCATGTGTCTCCAGACATGCAAACCTCCCTCTCCTTTCTCTCACAAAGTTACCAGTCACTGAATGTGGAGCCTGTCCTATTCAAGAAGGAGTCATCTTGCGATTCCTAAGCTAAGTATGTCTTTAAAGACTTCTTAAAATCCTCTTCAGGGGTTCTAGGCAGACATGGATTTGGGGGGAAAAAAGATCAGCCACCTCTACCAAATGTTAGGAAAAGGAGTACTCATTGTGTTCTCAATATAAAGGCCCCAAAGCCTTTGTCTACAAGAGACCTCTTAGTTCTTAATCATTGCTCACTGCCATGAAAAGGATATGATGCAATTGGCAGGAAAAACAGTGCAGACATACTGAACCTCTGAAACACAAAACCAAAAGTCAGTTAATAAACAGGAAGGTGTGTGTCGGTGGGGGGATACTTGATACACAAAAGTTGAAAATGATCAGGAGGCTAGCCCTGGAGGCTCTGGAAAGAGAGAGAGAGAAAGAGAGAGAGAGAGAGACAGACAGACAGACAGACAGAGAGATATCCAGTGTCCATCTGTACCATACATATGTGAGTGTATATATATATATATCTGAATATGTATATCCATGTATTTATCTCATTTTATCATAAATAGAAATAACCCCAAGTACAAAAAGAATGGTTTCCCATGAAAACTTACACCATTAGGAAAACATGGAGGCTGTCCCAAGGCAGGATCTACTGGTGATCCCTTGTCAAAGCTGATGCCCCAGTCTTAAACAGTAGCTGCAGAAAGTCGAGTATTCCTCCCTCCTACTTTCCATGATAGCAATCCCTTTCAATACTTACCTCAAATTTCAGAGTCCAAATGGGGAGAGTTATGGGGTGAATGCTACATTGGGAAACATGAGACAGCGTCCCACATGGTCCCTCTACCAGAAAGTCTCTGTGAATCTTGGCTGGAGGCACTGGGTCATAGCAAGTACATACAGAACAGGCCTGATGGGAGCCGCATCTCTGCCCTGCTTCCTGTACAGGACTCAGGGATTGACATTGGGGACATCACTGCACGGAAGGCTCTGAGGAAGCAGCTGCAGTGCAAAACCTTCAGGTGGTACCTGGTCAGTGTGTACCCAGAGATGAGGATGTACTCGGACATCATCGCCTACGGAGTGGTAAGGAGTCTGTGTCTTTGGGTTTCATTCAGATACAGACAGAAAACAAGACTGGGAGGGGTGTGACCATGGAAGGGGAGGGAGAGAATAAGCCACTGTCACCTCTATAGTAATCTATGATAAACTTGTGCTCAGCAAGATTGGGCTGATGGGCCTTCAAGAGGCTTTGCTTTCACAGCCCAAGCCTTTTCAACCCTGCTGAGCGAGGACCCTGCCTGTCCTTTACAGTCCTCAGCAGCCTCATCTGGCCCCAAATCTACATAACCCACGTAACAGCATGGTTCACCCAGCTGGGGTATCTGGGGTTCTTTCAAACACCCACATGCCTCTCACCCACAGGCTGATGAATCCATGTTGAAGCCTCCCTGGGAACATTTCTGAGAATCCAAGCCTTCCTGGGTTTACTGAAGTATTTTGTCGCTTTGTTTGTTGATGTGTTATTTTCTCCAGTGTGTGTGATAGAGGCACCAAGATGGAGAACAGAGTGCAGGAAATGGCGTTGGTTCAGGCTGGGGGTGTAGCTCCTGGTAGAAAACTTAACTAGCATGTATGAGGCTCTGAGTTCAAATCCCCAGCACCATTGAAAATACAAAGTAGAATAAGACTTGATCTCTTCCCATCATATGGAGTGTGAGCTTTGGTTTCTCCATCTATTAAATGGGGTAAGTTAACACTGCCTTCACTGGCTAGAAGTGAGTCTAAGAAACGTGAATGTGTTTCCTCTCTCAGGTTAAAATACTTTGACCATGAGAAACCCTTCCATGAGGCCCCTCCACTCTTTGAGTGTCTTGCGCGGTACCCGACTGCTGTTTGAGTAGCTCCTCTATGACTGTTGAGGTCTGAACACATAATTTTTCCTATGACAGTTAAGCCCTTGACTCTACTCTATGGGACTACTTATATTCAGGTTACCTCTGAAGAAACGGGCAAAAAAACTGATGTGCCTCTGACAGAGTGGCTGGAACCACCCAAGTCCTTTGCTTTGGAGAGCTCCCTCTGCCTTTTTTTGATATAACAAGATGAAAACTCAAAGGCAGAACTGAGGCCTCTTTGGTGTCCTATGATAAGAGCTGAGTTAAGGGCTTCCCCAGCTGAGAACATTATGGATGGAGCTCTGCCTGGGAGTGTGAAGTCTTTCCTGAAAAGTTGGACTCAGAATTAGTCCCTGGTCCTTCTATTGCTAATATCCAGTGGTTATCAATGACACAGGCTGGGGACCACTCTGTCCCAGATCTTGGTTGTCCAGTAGGTCATCTTGTACCAATGAACCCTATCTTCCATGAGAGCCGCATGTATCGCATGTCTTACAGTCCAAAATGGCATCCTCTTGCCTTTCTACTTCTCGGGCTGGGGCTAGGGTGGGAGAGCCAGAGCATCCCCTCAGCTGATGCTGCCCAGATGCTGTGTGATACTCCAGATCTCCCCTCATCACAGAAACACTTTGCACTTGTGATGCTGAGCAGCTCCTTCCACATCACCAGAAGCATCCAGGGGATACCCTCATCTGATGGCCTATGCTTTGCTCAGTAGAAACAGTGGCTGCCACTCGGCCGCTGTTGGAGCGAGGCCTAAGAAAATATTTTGGGTCCAAAGAAAGTTTTAGAGTCAAAGCAACCTCCATGAGCTATGACTATCTTCCAGACTCACATTCTCGTCAGGCCATTGCTGAAGCTGAATGAGATTAGCCACCCTCGCTTGGAGCAGCAGAGGAAGCAGTAACAGTGAGAACGTCTTCGTGTACCTGTTGTACTTCTGGGTCTTAGCTACAGGCCCTTGCTTCCTCCATGTAAAAGGGTTTTAACTCCCACATACATGCAGCAGCAGGTTTCTGTTGGGGCCCCTTGATGACAGAGCCAGAAAAGTTTGATTGGCCAGATAGTAAATGGCAGGTACTAGGCTGTGTCTAGATCCATTTGGGTCCAGCTCAGGCTGTCTGCCCGCTCATCATCCCACAGAGATGAGCTTGCTAGCCATTCCCAGGGTTGGCAGCAGTCACTGTCCTTTTAATGTCTATGTACCAGCCACTGTAAAAGGTCCAGCCGGTCCCTCCCTCCTCTTGTCCTCCATATAATGTCAGTGCCTGGCTCCTTCAGGAGCAGAGACAGGCTTGCTGGTCCAGAAACATTGTGAACTCTTAATGAGGGCCACACAGGATGCAGCCACAGGAGAAAGAACATTCGCTGGGTCTGAATTGTTCTTCCTTGGTAATTAGTTTTATTTTAAAATGCAGAGGCCAGATGTCCTTGCAGGGGCAGCGTCTTTTAAAATCTTTTATTTTCATTCCAATTCATGCTCAAGCTACATCATTCAGGTCAAATAAATGTTTGGGTCACTCAATTGGGCCAGTGTCAAGTCTACAGCCCAGGCTATTAATCCACTAATAGGTCTCATTACTGCTCCTTCAGGCTGCACTGGGTGGGTTTCCCCTGAGCACTCTGTCTGGGAGATGGGTAGTTCTGGATGAATCCCGACTCTGGTGCTGGGAGCAGAGATGGAGAGGCAGCTGGAATCAGACACCCTCAGCTTCTGGACATTTGCTTTGCGCTTTCTTGCTGAACACCCTTGACATTGTGCACAGCCTCAGTGTTACAGTAACCCACTCCAAGGGGCACATTTTATGGTATCAGGCTCGTAGACACACATATGATGGGGAAAGCTTGGCCTCCAATGTCAGGCGTACTGTGGCCTTGTCACTTGCCGAGCAATTGCATTTGTTCATTTTCGGCGCACTTGGCACACTCTCATTCAAGAAGTGGCAGTCATCTGTTCATGCCCTGGTCCATGCCGTATTCGGTAAGGAAGATTAAGACCCAGTGTTGGTGATGAATGAGGAGGCAGGCAAATAAAGAGGAAATGATACAGCAATATGCCAAGCGCTGCAGTAATCTCCATGAGAGTGGGGCTGGAGAGATGACTCAGCATTTAAGAGCACTTGATACTCTTGAAGAGGACCTGAATTCAGTACCCAGCACCCATATCAGGCAGCTCACAAGTATCTATAACTCCAGGGGCAACAGCTCTGGCCGTTATGGGCACCGACACTCAAGTGCACAAACCCACTCACAGATACACACACACAGACACACACACACACACTTAACATTAAAATAATTTTTTAAAGAAAAAGGAGAGTATTGGGGAAGCATGGGGCAAGTGGTCTCCCCCCAAGACTTGGGCTTGCTGGGTAGCAAGCAAGCTGAACTCCAAAGACAAGAAATCAGTAGCCAGGCAAAGAACACCAAAGTAGAAGGTGAAGGTGTTGGACATACTCATGGCACGGAGACAGAATCACAGACTGGGGTATGGGAGGCACTTGCTGCTACACCACCGTTCCAGCACATATGGGTCCTTCTGGATCTAGATATGATTCATTTGGAAGGCACGTCACACGGCTCCCTGTACATCAATGCATTCATCACAGCTAGTGTTCCTGAATGGCTTTCAGGAAGGTTACAGCAGTAATGGAAGAAGCTAATGATTCCCACTGCTGTCTGCCAAGCCCCATGCTAAGCCCTCACAGATATCATTTCATTTAATCTTCATAACATCCCTGAGAGGCAGGCACCATTATTATCCTTATTTTCAAGGGAAGAAAACAGACAGAGAAAGTTGCTTTGTCCAAGACCATGCTGCCAGAGTCAACTGCACCCCAGTCTGTATCTCTTGCTCCACTGCTCAAATAGACCAGCCACTTAGCAGGGGAGGGGTGACTCAGAGCCAGGGAGGGATGTATCAAATGACACCCACCTGTCACCCAGAGGCCATGGCACAGGACCTCGGCAAAACCAAGCCTAACAGGGTGTGTGAGTCTCTTTGCTCCAGTACCTAGCAGATCTTCATAGTGGATCATAGACCATAAGACAAGTTCAAAGAGTATTTATATATTCTGCTCCCACAAAGGCAAACCTAGCAGTAGGCACGGGGCACATGGCAGAGGATTGTCCACTTGGATGCTACTAGGGCTTCTGCTTGAGGAACAGACAGACTTGCATGTATTTCCTCCAAACCTCTGAACTGCCAGTGGGAGATGATGCTACTGTCAGCGAGCTGGGGGAGAGGGTGCTTGAGGAGGACCTGACCTCTTTTCTTGTCTGCGTGCAGAGCAGATAAGCTCAGACCCAGCCACGCCGTTGCTCATCTGCTGAATGCCACGGCCCTCAGCGGGGCTCATCCCACCCTTGCTCCAAGGTGTCAGGACTGCACAAGCCCAGGCTCTCCCTGGTTCTCACCTCCTGCCTGCGTGATGACTCACCCATATTCACTTTCCCATCTCCCTGGATTCTCCTCTCCAGTCTCTCATTCTCAAAAGGGGGCCTAGTGTTGATAGAAGAGAACCCAATTAAACTAGCTCGAGGTGAGCATGGGCGGAAACACTATGGACTCTCTTATGAGCATGGAAACTGTCCATGTGTGTGTGATCTGGGGAGCACTGGAAACCCAAGCAGGGAAGGTGGCGTCTCTTTCTTCTGATTCAAAGCCCTGTGCTTTGTCTCCCCCTTTGGTCACAACTGACTACCTTAGTTTACACATACCCAGCTGATCTTCCTAAGGCATACAGTCTCATTTACCCATAATTCTAGTGGCCACCACCCACTTACCACATCTCAGTGAGATCTGGGCTCATTTAGATCCAGGATAAAAGAACTGTTGTATGGTCAAATTCCAGAAAGATATAGAAAGAGAGAATGATTCATTTGTTATAGACTGTGGCTTGGTACCTAGTGGTCTACCCTGCTATGGCTGGTGAGAAAGCCTTGTGACATGTAGGCTGTCCTTTCCAAGAACTCAGAGTGAGTGTAGGTCATGAGAGCCATTGAATATCGACTCTCTTACACAGATATATCCTGCTGATTCATAAGACTGGATTTATACACTTATGAGAAGAAAAGGATTGTATCTCTTCTGCTCCTATCAGACCCCTCTCTCTTATTCCCCCACCAAGTTTTCTAGTCTGGAGAGTCCTCAGCAGCTGGGGCCACCCTTGGGGGCTGACCAAGCCCCTGATGTATCTACAGGAGGCACAAAACCCTGGGTCCCAGAGGATTTCCCAGGATTAAAAACAAACAAACAAACTTATTACCCACTTTCCCCAACTCAGGAGCAAAGGCTCTTTGGGGAAACTTGAAGGCCATTGCTCCACTCCTAGAGAAGGGGAAGAATAGAGATCCTAGTGTTTCTCTTGTTGTACACTTCTTGTTTTTACTCAGACGATCTTACTCTCTAGAGTTAGCTTTCTGTTTAATGAGATGTCCTGATTTCCCATGCAGTGGGGGCCTGTCCTTTATACAGGGGACAGCTGGGGCTTGCTGATACCGTTGTGTTTGGTGGCGTTGATGAAGAAGCTGAGTCTGTCTGGGGGACACACTCACCTCTCCTAAACTAATGCATGTGTTTTCTCCCATTTCCCCCCTTGGGTGTGGCCGCGCTTCCTCTGATGTTCAGCTGCAGAATTCCCTGAAGGCTGATTTGTGTCTCGATCAGGGGCCAGATACAGAGAACGTCCCCATTGTGTACATCTGCCATGGGATGACACCCCAGGTGAGTCTTCAGGTGACTCCTGTGCCTAGGACGTGCATGTGGGTGTCTGGTGTGGGGAAGCACAGCTGGATTGTATCATGGAGTTCCTGGACTCAGAAGTCTCTACTGTTCATTAGGAAGTATTCCCATGAGCCCAATGTTGTGCCTTCCTTGTCTCAATAGAAGCTGGGAATTGGATATTAGGGGGCTAGGACCCTACGGAGTAGGGGAAGGAAAAGATGCTACATTTTTATAAAGAAAGCACTGCCTCGTTTTGGAAGCTGTAGCTCTGGTTCTTGTAGAAGAGCCCTTCCTTGGCAGGACAGAGTTCAGGGATTCTGTGAAGCTTCCTAATGTGCCTGAGTTCCATAGAGTGCTATGTCACAGTCTACAGGCTACGAGTCTCCTTTCTAAGACATGCCTCTGGTGGGGAACAAAGAGCCAGGAAATGGCTGTCCTTTAACATTCTCCATGTTTAGTCTAGGCTTCAGATATATAAAGGGTACGTTGAACCACAGGCAATGGAGCTGACTTACACAATAACACTGACCAATTTTGTCCAAGCATGCAGAGTGTCCGGATGGACAGTGTTGTCGAAGTCTAACTCCAGAAGAGGACGGTTGGCTGAGAAAGATGCTTTCTTACCAGTTTTTAGAACTGTGCTTCTGTGTTTAAGTTGCTAGCTGCCTAAACACATGACTGAAAGCTGTCACATGACCCTGTGTGCAAATTACGGAAATTTCCAGTGGTTGTTCACTGTGGTCCTAACACTGTATCTTGTTGGTGGGCCCGTGGCTGTGATGTCACTAGACTGTGATGTCACTAGGCTGTGATGTCACTAGTCTGTTAGTCTCAGTCTCAGGGCATCAGATCACACTATCCCCACACCACTTAGCATAGCAACGCCTTCCTTGTTTTAGAACAGTGTGACACTTTTGATACATTCCTGGCTCAAACACTTCACATATTGCTGTGACAACATACCAGACCAAAGCAACTTGATGGAGAAAGGGCCATTTCCACTTCTAGTTCCAAGAGAATAGGGTCCACTGTGGTAGGTGGGTCCGTGGTGGCAGGAGCAGGAGGCCACCAATAACCTACTTCCTCCAGTATCACTCCACCTCCTAAAGTCCTGCAATCTTCCCAAACAGCACCATCAGCAGGGACCAATGGTTCAAACACCTACACCTCTGGGGGACATGTCACATTCAAACCTCAGCACTGTCTTTATGCTGACAAACGTCCTACCAAGTCATCACATATATACAGAAGATAATGAGCTGTAAGCGTGCGGATTAATGAATGTCCATGAAATGAACATGGTAATATTAGCCAGCACCCAAGAAGCCTCCCTATCTGTGAGTTACATTCATGGCTCTAGTAAGTTGCTCATTTACTTTACTGTGTACTAGTCTGTGTTATGAAAATGCTATGGAGTATTGTGATGGGTTTAATAAGACTGGCCCTCATGAGTTCATACATTTGAATGCTTAGTAACCCAGAAGTGGCACTATTTGAAAGGATTAGAAGGGTTAGAAGGTGTGACCTTGCTGGAGGAAGTGTATCACTAGGAGTGGGCTTTGATATATCCAAAGCCCATGCTAGAGCAGAGCCTCTCTCTCTCTCTCTCTCTCTCTCTCTCTCTCTCTCTCTCTCTGGATCAGGATGTAGTTCCCATCCACTTCTCCAGCACCTGCCTACATGCTGCCCTGCCCCCCTCCATGACGATAATGGACTAACCCTCAGAAACCCTAAACAAGCCTGCAAATTAAATGTTTTCTCTTATAATAGTTGCCTCCATCCTGGTGCCTCTTCACAGCAAGGGAACAGTGGCTAACATGAGTACTGTGAGTCCTGCTGCAGTGGCCATCTTTGTTCATGTCTTTTTGGCTCATTTCTATACTCATTTCTTTTGGATTTACACTTAGGCATAGAATTGTTGAATCATAGAGCTGGTGTGTGTTTCCTTTAATGATCTGTAATAACCTGTAATAATTTGCTCAGGTGACCCAAACAGAATACCACAGTTTAAGCAATAAAAATGCATTTCTCACAGTTGAAGATCAAGGTACTGACAAATTTGGCGTCTGGTAGTGGCTTGCTTCACAGCTGTTTGGTGGCCTCCCTTCCTTCGGCACTCACAGGGCATAGAGAGAAGGGTCCCACAGGAATGAGGTGCTGGTCTGGCCTCACAAGAACACTAATCCTATCGGATAGGCATTCCACCCTTCTGGCTTCATTCAACATAAAGATTTGGAGAAGTCTAAGACTATCCTTGTGAAAAATCACAAGAAGACACCTTTTGTAAGAAATACTAGGACATGGCTCATGATAAAGAGGCTGGGGCCAGGTCTAATTCGTGGACTCTGTCATCTCAGCAGAAGCCAAGGATAGAGATGGATGTAACTGGGAGAGACACAGAAAGGTGGGAGGGAAGAACGGTGGCTGTCAGACCCTTATGCTATGAAGTGTAGAGATTTTTTCTGTGAGCTGCGCTGTTCTTCAAGGGAAGGAGAGGGTGATGCCAGATGCTGTAGGGGACACTAAGATCATCAAGGGTGTCACTGCTACCACAGGCCCAGGGAGCAAGACAGATATCCTCCCCAGCCAGAGACCACTAGTGGCGATTCCTGGAGCATCTGCAAGTTGCTATGTCAGTGAAAAGAGAGACAAATTGGGGAAAGGGCAGTGCAGTGGACATTGGGAGGCCTGGGTCCTAGCTAGGTCTCTCAGTATCACTTAACCTTTTCTGGTCCCTTAGTTTGTTAGACTCCATTGTGGGGGTATAACTTTACACTAAAGTACATGAAATATAATCAGACAGCTCAGTGAATCCCTACCATTGTGTGTAATGTAGTCGCCAACCTACTCAAGCCTGTCATCCCTGAGGGCTTCCTGTTTGCCCTCTCAGTCAGCATGGCTACTCATGGGTAGTGACAGTTCTGATCTCTGCCCAGTTGACTAGCTAGCTCCACCTGGGCCTGTCTGTCCATCTGTAAATGATGAAGCTGGACTGGCCATCTCTAGACTCAGCTCTACTAGCTATGACAACCTGCTCATCTCCAGCTCTTTTGTTCTGAAAGGCACTTGGCTGGAAGCTGTGATTCTATGCTGTGCATGCCAGGGATGCTGGGATCTGCCTTCATAAATTAGCTTTTTCATGTGCTCATAAAACCTAAGTTCTGCAGGAAGCTTCAGACCAGATGATGCCTCCTCCTTCTAGGTCTGTGCTTTCAGGGTCCAGCAGGCTCGGAACCAGGCTCAGGTCACAGGTTAGCAAAGAAGGAAACCATGTGGACTCGTGTGGCAGGAGTTGGTTGAGAATGGACTTGAGAGAGCCAGAGAAGTCAGCTTATCCTGGAAGTAGGCTGTGTCCCTGCCCTGAGTTTCTGTATCCACTCAATGTAAACACAGGGACATGAAGCGAGTGATTGGTGAGGTGCCAAGGCTTCTGACTTCCAAGGATTGCCAAAAGCATCCTCCAGCCCTCAAAGGCATCATGGAGAGGCTTAAGAAAGGAGGTTCTCGGGGTACTTTTAGGAGACTGTGGATAGATGCAGGCCACACAGGCCCACTGCACCCCACGGACTTTGTCTAACCATATATGAAACATGCATTTTTGATGAGATTGTTCCCTCCTCCTGGCAGTTCTCAGAGAAGCCTTTCACAGGACAGGGAGAACCCAGGGATGATCACACATGTACAAATGGGCTGCCACATGTCTCCATGTGAGCTGCCCCTGTACACCCCAGAGGAGAGCAATGCCCCTCACATTGCTGTCTAAGGAATACAAGTCTGAGGCAAAAGCCTTTCATCACAGGTCCTCCCCAAGAACCACAGCCAATAGGCAGCCTGCAAATGCTGAAGAGAAACACACAAGTTAATAACTAGAGGTCAAGAACCAGGCCAGGGAGATGATTCAACAGGTAAAGGCACTTGCCACCAATCCAGACAACTGACTTTAATGCCTGAGAAAGGGAGAATTCATCCTGGCAAGCTGTCTTCTGATCTTTACTTGCACACTAAGACACAGACACAGACACACACACACACACATACACACACACACACACGAATAATGTAATAAAATGTTTTAAAAGCACATAAGAGCTGGGGAGATGGCTCAGCATTAACAGCTCTTGCAGAAGACCCAAGTTCAGTTCCTAGCAACCATGTCAGTTGGCCCATAAATGCCTATAACTCCAGCTCCAGGAGGTCTCATGCCCTTCTGGCCTCCACAGGCAACTATACTCACTGCACAGACCCCACACAGACACACAATAATAAAATAAACATAAATATTTGGGGATAGGAGCGATGACTCAGTGGTTAACAGTACTTGCCCTTCCAGAGGACCTGGGCTGCTTCCCAGAACCTACTTTGGATGGCCCATAACTACGTAGAAGTTTCAGGAGGTCTGGGTCCCTCCTCGAGCCTTCACAGGTACCCACATGCACATATACACAACAAAAAAGTTATTGTTAGGTTGAAGCCGTAAACACTCACACTCACTAGCCAAGTACCTTTGGTAGATGTTGTGCCTTGATTTTATTACCCACAAAATGGAGATTATAGCATTACCTATCTTGTAGGGTTGCAACAAAGGTTACATAATGGGTACACATGAAACATTTTTACAGTGCAGGCTGGCCCGTGATGGTTGCCTATTCTGTGTAAGCAGTTATTATTACAAAGCTTGTGGAGAGACTCAGGTCTGTCCCTGAGCTAAAAGGACAGCAATGACTATTCTGAGAAAGAATAGCCTTAAGAAAGACTTGATACTTCCTTCCAAAATAAAAGGACACACATATTTGTCTGAGAAAAATGGGACTCTTCTGGCCACTGGCTCAGGTGACAATGACATCCCCATCATCCCAGTCCAAGCCATATTAGTAAGCTTCAGGGGCGTGATACCTAAACTAAGAAATCCCTAAGATTTTTCCTGCTCTGTGACTCCATGGATTCTTTTTACTTCAAGACAGAGTCTTATGATATAGCCAAGGCTGGCCTCAAACTCAAGATTCTCTTTACTCCACTAGTTCTTGGATTATAGATCTGCTCATTCATAGCCTGTGGTATTGACAATCCATCACACTTATGATCCATCACCATGTGTGTGTTTCCTTTTATGTCATCTTGAATCTACCATATATCCTGTAGTGTTCTTGATCCCAGAGAACAGTGGACAGGGCCCTCATGCCATTGGCTTTCTCATACTCCAGACAGACTGTTTTCTACCTTTAAATCTTCACATGGTTGCCATACAAGGGAAAGGCTCGTTCCTCTCTTGAGCATTGCCTAACTGGCTTCATTTGAGACTTAGGACTTGGTTTCAGCTAGCCACAGCAAAGCATGGTAGAGGAAGAAGGATACAGAGGCAGTCCTGCTGGCTGGCACAGTTCTTGCTAATCTGTTAGATGATTAAGTAAACTCAAAGTACATCTGAAAGCGAATCTGCAGGTATTTTCTACAAAGCAGTGTTAGGAGAGGATGGACAGGGCAGACACAAAGTGGTTAATATCTTACAGGGAAACATATTTGTTGCCTTCAGTGTGACCTTTCTACCCAGGCAGAAAACCAGGCCTTGGTATACAGTTCTGTGGTGTCTGAGAGTTAATCAGAAGGCAAAGCATGCAAAGAAGTGCAGATAGAAAATTGCATGCTCTTGGTGGGTCTGTTAGACAATGTCACGGAATAATATCAAAAGGACATCTATGTCATTTCTGGGTCTTTGGTAATTTTCCTCTTTAAACTTATATTTATTTACTAACACACCCATGTGTTAGTGTGTGTGTTATGGGGGTGTGTGTGACAGCATGCTTATGAAGAATAGTTAACAACATTAGGGGTCACTTATCTCTATCCACCACGTGGGTCCTGGAGTCAAACTCAGGATGTCAGACTTGGTGGCAAAGCACTTTTACCTGCTGAGCCTCTCACAGGCTTTAGGTATTTTCTTACTCTTTTTAAAGTTGGCTGAAGGTCAAATGCCCTTCAGACCATCAGTGACTCGGTGACCCTTGGAGATTGACAACCTGACAATGTGGCCTTTCCTTCAGTTCCCAATGTCATGAACTGTGCAACAAGGGTGTGTCCCCCTACCCGGTTCAGGAGACTGGGAAGTACAAGGTTCAAAGTGCAGCAGAAGGTCCCAGAAGATCCTCAGAAGGTCCCAGGAGGGTGGTGTCCTGGCCTCTCTTCTGCCCCTGGAGTTTCTTCTGCTGCTTTCAGCACAGCTCTGATCCATGATGCCAGAGACAAGTCCAACTTTGCCTCTTAAACATGCACGTGTTGGTTTGGAGTGGGAGCCTATTCTACGCCATAGTGACTTCACCTAGCTTAACTAATGATATCTGCAATGGCCCTGGTTCTAAATATGGCCCCATTCTGGGAAATGAAAGTTAGAATTTGACATGTGAATTTTAGGGGTACACAATTGGACCCATCAGCCTCCCCTCCCCCTCATAAGAACAGGCTCAGAACTGGGAGGCTTTCACTTCCTTGACTAACAAGCTCCTCACATAACTTCCCCTTCTAACTCCTTGGCTGGGCTGAGTCACATGGTTCTGTCTGACTGCAGAAGTGGGAAAGTGTGGATTTCTGGGTAGTCAGAAGGATTTATCGCCATCACAATAATTTAGATAGTCGCTGAGGCCATGTTACCTGTGAGAAATAAGACAACAGGAAATGGTTACCTGTGGTATGATCTTACTTGCCCGATGGCATCATGGTCACCAGCAGAACAGCGAGAGGAAGGAGGTCAGTACTTTGACTTCCACTCATTCTTCACTTCCGTTCTCTCTTTTCTTTCATTGTCATTCGCCATTCTCCAGGTATGACAGGTTGTCTTTCATGAAGTCATCATGATTTCAAAAGTTTTATTTCCCTTGAAGGAATAGTGATAGGAATGTTTATTTAGTGACATCTAGTAGGTGCCAGGGGTCCCCAAAGACACACGTAACCCAGAAACAGCTTATGCTAGGAGAAACTGGCACCACAGTTGGGTTAAAGCCTCAGAGAGAAACGTCACTCTGCTGGAGCTGTGACACTCCCAGGTCTCAGGGAAGGCATAAGCAGGAAAAGGCATGATGCAGCTAATCAAATTAGTGAGGTGAAGCTGCTGGGAAGGGCGCTAATTGGTTAATGAGTAAATGTAACCATTTTATTTAAATTAGTAGCAAATTTTAAGCAATCCTCAAAATAACTGAGAATATTAGCCCTAATTAGTGTAACAGCCTGGAAAATTTCTCCTAATGGGAAAAATACAATAATGGGGTCTTTCCTCAGACTCCATACAATTAATCACTCGTTCACTCATTCATTCATTCGCCCATTCATGGAACACACACTGAGCTTTATGGCAAGAACTGGGAGAGGGGACGGTGACTTACCCGAGTCCCCAGCCTGGAGGAGGAAGACGGACACAGAGAATTAGCTTCCATGACAAAACCCTGTAGCCTACCGCTACAAACATCTCATTATCCCACAGAGGGCATGTGGGGCCAGAAAGAACAAAACAGAATCGGAGAATCTCTTCCATCTATTCTGCCAGAGTTTTCTAGAATGTAGGCGGCACATCAAGACGAAATGCTTCTCCTCTGGGAAGGTGTGTTCTTGGCAGAAGAAGAAAGGCAGAAGGGGTTTTAATTCCTCCGGAAGTCTGTGAAGTTCTGAAGTTGCCACATCAGGGCTTCAGGACAAGCTTTGACTCAGGGTGTAAAGAACAGAGTTCAGCTGAGAGAATTCTTTTCTAACCAGAAGATGAATTTCATGTCAGATCAGGGAGTGTGTTTAGGAAAAGTTAAGCAAAGCACAGAAGAGGAAACGGACTTTGCTGCCTTGCTTTTTTGTCATTACCGCTCCAGTTTTAATTTTTCTTTATTTTTATGGTGTTGTGAATTGACCCAAAGCCTTGTAGGGCCAGGCAAGTGCTCTACCAGTGAGCTGCATCTACCCAAGTCCTCTTAACGTTTCTAAGAGTATTCTCTTGGATGCTTGATTGTTTGGTTGATAGACAGACAGATAGGTGGGTGGAAAATGAAAAATGCTGCTTATTTCATTGTCTACTGACAGCTTTCTAGAAGTTTCCATTTGCCAGTGGGTCACAATGACACTCTCATCCCTTCCCTATTTGACAATGCCTCCTGAATGATAGATGGATGGATGGATGGAAGATAGACAGACAGACAGAAAGACAGACAGACAGCAGGGAAAATGGAAAGCATTGATTATCCCATTGTCTACTGACAACTTTCTAGAGGTTTCCATTTGCCAGTCAGTCATAATAACACCCCTCCCCTACTTGTCAATGTCCCCAGTGGCTTCAGGGGCATTAAAGACACCCCTGAAATTGTGCTTGCATCTCCAGCCCTTTCATGTAACATTCCAGAGACAATTGCAAAAGTTGTGCTTTGTGTGCCAAGAATTTAAATGGCTTTGCACTTACCAGTGACCTTTGGCAGATGTCTCCTCTTCTCCATGACTTTTATCTATAAATGAATAGAATGCCAGGCCAAGCGCGGCTCTGCAGTCTGCAGATCTTCCCTGGGTTTCTTTCCTGTCATGAGAGTATGCCCTCCCTGACTCCCGGTCAACAGAGGAGGTATCCCATGGCCTGCTGGATTTGGTTGGTTCTGTGCTTTGAATGTAAAATGTCCCCCGTAGGCTCACATGTTTGAGCACATGTTCCCAGCTGGTAGCGCTAGTTTTTGGAAGGCTGTGGAACCTTTAGGAGTTAGAGCTTTGCTAGAGGAATGGGCCTTCAGGTTTTCTGGCCCAGCCCCACTTCCTATTCACCCTCTCCTTCCTGACTGTGTGTACAGTGTGACCAACCACCTCACACACCAGCCACCATGCCTTCCCTGCCATGATAAACTTGATTGCCTAAACTGTGAGCCAGAAACAGCCCTGCCTCCTTGTTGCATCCATCATAGCAAGAGGAAAACTCATGACACAGCTGGTCACATGGTCTCTGTATCACTCAGGAAGTCGCCCTGAGAGAATCGTCTGGATATTACGCACAGTCCCAAGGGCCACAACTCATGTAAAATGCAGAGCAAGTGAAGCCTCAGGACTGTCGCATGGACTGGTCCCTAGGTGGCCCTGGGATGGCCCACTCTGCAACACCCTCTGGCAATTGTTCTTCAACACCTTCCCACAGGAGTGCTTTCTTGGTGTGGAGTTCTTGTTTGAGGGGAGGTCTCAGCTGCAGAGGACCCTGGGAAATGGCTGACACATAGACGAGTGGATCTCAGGATCAGACAGAGCAAGAGTCTAGTCCTGAGTCTGCCTACTCCATGGGACAGTTGGGACAAAACGAGCTGATGGCTCCAACACCCCAATTATGTTCTAATCTGCAAGCACAGGATTCTGATGTGCACATTCCCTTCCGAAATTCCTGGGCCAGGCACTGTCTCACTCACCCCTGCAGCCCTGGAAAGTGTCCATGAAGGCCAGGTGCCCTACCTTCCTTGCCTAAACCTAGAGTTCAGCAGCTAGCTCTCTTGTCTCTGTTCTTCAGAGACGCTGAGTTCATGAGGTGCCTGCTTCATGCATCCTGCATGATCACTGTTGCATGGTGTCTACTGGAAGGAAGGAGGCTAACATGGTAGTCCCTGCCCACACCCCACCTCTTCCTCCACTCCACCCCACTCTACTCTGCCGTTTACTGTGAATTACAGCTCTGCTGTTTGGTCAGTTTGTGACCTGGCATTGATAGAATTTCTGATTTCACTTCACAATTTAAAGTAAGGCATAACTCGCGGTAAATGCTAACTACAGGTTGTTACATTATTTGTGTTTACTTATGTTTACATAGGTGTGCATACATTTACATATACACACAGAGAAACACCGTGTATATCTGTATCTGCTTGACTCTGCTTGTCTGCTTATTACATCTTAGTGCCACCTTGCCAGCTTGTCCCCAAACCTATGCCCCTCCCAGGAGGCAGATGCAGGCTGTAAGTCCTAGAACTTCATGACAGACATTCAGTCACACCCAAGGGTAGCCTATCCAGGACCCAAGGTTAGGAGGAGGAGGAGGACCATCTATGGCACCATTTATCAGTGTACCCTCCTTTGTTCTGTCTGCTCCCAGAGGCACGGGTGACACACACAGGTTTCCTTTTCTGTCACAGCCAACCACCGGATTGCCTGAGATTGCCTCTGAGTGCCAGCCTGCCTGGGTCTGGTTCCTCCTCAGATTCTGAGAAGAGCGTCCAACTGCCCCCTACCTCTGCCCCCTGCTTTAAAAATATACATCATGTACATAGGTGGGAGAGTCGGCACTGGGAAACGAGGGGTCACAGGGAACGGTGGGTTGCTGGAGGCGCCCAGGCGTGAGGCCGTGGTGTCAGCTCCTCTTTCCAAACAGAATGGTGGTGAACTCTGAGCTGTTCCTGCAGCTTCGGTGCTAAAAAGGGAGCTGTCTGATTTGTTATTCACGCCACATATGTTCTTCATTTCATGTCCAAACTCCGCAATTAGAGTCATCAACAGCGAGTTTTGCATGACTTTTATTAAACTCCCACAGGCTGGGAGCAGGCTGTCATTAGCTGTACCCTAAGTGCCCAGCGTTCCAGTTCCTAAGCAGAGAGCTGCTGTCCCTGGCCCCCTGCCGACATTTCTTTGCCGGGGGGGGGGGGCTTTGCTTCCCAGATGACTCTGGCCATGGAAACAAGATGGGAACCCAGGGGCAGGGGCCCTGAATTTAGAGCCTAATCTGGCTGTGTGTGCTTAGGCAAGTCCCCTGACCTCTCTGAGCCCTCAGCTTCCTGATCGGTAAAATGGGCATGGGAACTGAACCCTAGATAAAATATCAGACCTGTATATGCCATGCACCGAGTTCATCCTCTTGTTCAGGTGAGCGCCCTCTTTCCATGAGCATTGTCTGTGTTGAAGGATAGTTATACAGATGGCAGCAGTGTGCATGCACAGTTACCGGGCCTTCTTTCTAGGTACCTTTCAAAATACTTTTCCATCTAAGCTCACATTCCCTGCAGCCCCTGACAGTGGCTACTTCTAATACCCTGTTCTTACCAGGTGGAAAACTGAGGCTCACAGTGATTGCGTAACCCTGGAGGCAGAGCCTGGCTTGTCACCTAGATTGCCTGCTGTAGAGCCCAGGCTCAGAGCAGGCTCCATGCTGCCTTCCTGTTTGCGGAAGTGTGATGCCCTGCTCTCAGAGAGACCCTTGGGTGGAAACAGGACAAGGAGGCACCCTGAGTGGAGTGATGTCAGGTGGCACCAGGAGGCACACCCATCACAGCTGCTGCGTGAATAAGGCCATGGAGAGAGTACTGGGGAAGTGACCCCAACCTAGATAAACCTGATCTCCTTAGGACCCAAAGGGAAACTGAGTCTAGCTTATAGTGTTCTCCTGAAAATACTTGTGGAGGAGTCTCCAGACTGGGCTTGAGGGGATTTGAACTCTGTCCTTCCCCCACTCTCCCTGAGCTTTCTCTCAACTTCTACAGGCCATCTGCCTGTGCCTCTTGTCTTGAGTGTTCCACTTTCTCATTGAGGAACTGGGGCATCCACCTTCCCAGTGGAGATGTCCAATCCAAACGCCTACTGTCTTTCTCTCTTCTCCATCCTTTAGGCCCCAGTCCCAAACCTATCTCCTTAGGAAAGTCTTTCCCTGTCTCTCCAAGGTGCTCTCCCTCACCTTCTCAGATCTCTGAGCTTTGTCTGAATCTGTTAATACTCTCATATGTTCAAGTACAAAAATAATCATTATCGGTAACAGGATTATTGTTATTATTATTATAAGGCTTTTTCTACCCCTGATAGTAAGCCCTGGAGGACAATGGTCTTGCTTTGCTTCACTGCTGTTTTAAGAACAGGTTTCTGGTAGCGTAGGTTGGCCTCGAACATCAGTCTACTCCCTGGCTCAGAGCAGATGATGCACACATGCTCCGGATAGCAAAGTTGCTGGATTTTTGAATAAATGGCTGCCTTCCTTAGGGTTTTATTGCTGTAATGAGACACCGTGACTATAGCAACTGAAGCACAATTAATAAAAACTCAGAGAGAGAAATTGGGGTTCAACCTGAAGATCCAAAAATCAAAGTAGCCAGCTACTAGCTCTTACCTTGACCTCAGTCTGAAAATGGTGATCCTGCCTCCAGGAGATTGTGTGTGAGAGTTGTCTCCTTCTGTCTTATAATCCTCTCTAGTTCTGGAATTAGAGGCATGCACCACTACTGCCTGGTTTGTGGCTACTGGGGTTAAAGGTGTGTGTTATTGCTGCCTGGGCTGTAAGGCTGTTTTACTTTTCTGATCCTCAGGCAAGATTTATTTATTGACATACAAGTAAAATGCCACTGCAAGCAACTGTTGTAAAAAAACAAAACAAAACAAAACAACAAAAAAAAACATTTAATTGGTGCTATCTTACAACGCAGAGGTTTAGTCCATCATCATCACGGCAGAGGCATGGTGGAAGAGACTGTCATACTGGGCCTCCTTGAGTATCTGAGACCTCAAAGCCCACCCCCAGGGACACACTTCCTACAACAAAGCCACACTTACTCCAACAAGGCCACATCCCCCAATAGTGGCACTCCCTATGGGCCAAGCATTCAATCACCTGAGTCTATGGGGCCATTCCTATTCAAACCACCACAATGGCTTAAGCACTTTCCCTTAAGCCCTGGTGACCTGCTCAGGCACACTGTCATTTCCTAGCATGACCCAAAGCCCACTTCTTCCTTTACTGCTTCCTGGAGGCTTTCCCAGATTAAGCGGGAAGTTCAAAGGCGTCACTCTCGATGCACAATTAGCCCGTGGTTGGTACATGGTGGTTGCTGATTTTCTTAGTTTTAATACTAAGCCCTCCACCAATCTATGGTCATCCTTGTGAGATTAATGTCAGAATTAGCATCATCCTGTACCTCTTCTTTCAGACATGGGATCTTCCCATGAAGACATGGAGATGGAAGTCTGAGAGATGTTCCCCACACTGGGCTGGAAGCGTTTTCTTTCTTGATGGTGGCCCAGTTGCTGTGGGCACAGGCTGGGTAGGGATAAGAGGCACATCCCTCCATCACTGCCTTTCTGCCGCCACATTTTGCTGGCATGTGTAGCTGACCTGCTTTTCCACGCAACCCAACCCTTAGGCAGTAGATGCAGGCAGCTTCTCAGATACACAAGGTTCTGCTGTTGACAAGGCTTAACTCACCAAAGAGTCCCCTCTCCTGCGGCTGCTCTCACTCACTCCCCATTTGCAGTGGCATTATGGGACTGCTCCCACAGGAGGCAGGAGAATAGAGTGGACAATGTAGGGTGACAGCGTTCTTTCTCCTGTGTGCCAGAGTACAGTGTCCTCTCAAAGGCACCTCCTCTGTCACCTATTTGGAGCAGGAAGTGGGGAGACAACCCCCATGTCGGCACACTGATGCCCTCCCCTAGTTCACATGAGCACACTGATGCCCTCCCCTAGTTCACATGGGCACACTTATGCCCTCCCCTAGTTCACATGGGCACACTGATGCCCCCCAGTTCACATGGGCACACTGATGCCCCCCAGTTCACATGAGCACACTGATGCCCTCCCCTAGTTCACATGGGTGCACTGATGCCCCCCAGTTCACACGGGCACACTGATAACCCCCCCAGTTCACATGAGCACACTTATGCCCTCCCCTAGTTCACATGGGCACACTGATGCCCTCCCCTAGTTCACA